>JAQQPU010000310.1:5217-84787 GCA_029168905.1 Artemia sp. Kazakhstan ARC1039
TATTCTAATTTTTATTCGTCTTGATTGGCATAGTTTCATTGTTGGGTAATATAAGGAATATTTGTAATTTTTTTGTTTGTTTCTCTGCTTCACGTTTTTGTCCCCGTGAAAGTTTTGGTATGTTGTTTTTGTGCTCTCCTGTGGTTTTAATATATCAATTCAGACGAAAATGTTGCTATCATCCGATAGCTGATATTCAGCTCTACCCATTTATCGAATTGAATTTCCGAAATATTGTGTACTGGGTTACTAAATAAAAATATTTCGAAAAAACGTTGAAAAGGGGCAGTTTTACTTTTTTGTAAGCAGTGTCAGATCCTGCTCTACGAAAGTCTAAGTGATATCGTGATTCTGGCTCGTTGAATGGATATATGTGAGACTATTGAATGCAATGTTAAGTATCTCGTCCTTTTGAAGAAAAATTTAGTTTAATGGTTCAACAAAATTGGAATATTCAATGGCATTTTTGATCAACAGTAATCTTGTGTGATATATTTTTAAGAATAGTTTCATTAATAGAGTTTTGGGTGGGTGGAGTTCATTATAGTTCATTATATTCATATAAAATGAAAATTTACGTAGTTATTATTCTTCCACAGGATGAAACCGTCCTGGCCTTCATATGTAGATTCATTTTATGAAAAGAATCTTTTTATGTTATGTTTCGTTGCAATTGTTTGTTTAAATGAATGCATGTCGAGGTCATTTATTAAAAAATGAGTTCTGTCTTCTCTTATAAAAAGATATCAACCAGATCCGTTTGCTTAATTTTTGTCTTAATTGAGATTGCCTCGTATATACATGCCCAGTAAGTAGCTAGCCGTTTGGGTACAGAACATATTTAGGCCTATCTTTGGACATGACGAATCGATGCAACACTATTTTTTCTAATAACTTTTGTCTTCACTGTCTTTAGGTAATTTTTTCATTGCCTTTGGGTTCCCTTGTCTTTTCTACATGGCTAACAAGTCTAAGCCTATCTTATGCAAACTATAGGCCTACGCGTCTTGAATAGTCCTCGGAAAGATCTAATAAAACTAAATTTAATATTTGATATATATTGATATTAATTAGTGAAAGCTAATCGATTCAAGATTTTATTTCACTGTAATTTTTAATTTTTTTTTTCAATGTTGTAAGTACAAAAGAACACATTTGTAAAATAATTCGTTTTCAGTAAAGCGGAAATGACGCAGTAGGGTTTAGACTTATACAGTTAGAGGAGGGGAAATAGCCAAACTCTTACTTGTACTGATTTTTGTTTGTTTTAAGTTTGACTCGAGTATTCAATTTAAATTTACTTGGTGTAAGATTTATTTATTCATTTAATTTAGTACTTGTTGTATGTTTGTTTGCTATGATTGTTTATTTAGTTTCTGGTCGTTTTGAGTTTGAAATATTATAGGAATTTATTTCTGCTGGTCTTGAGTTTCATATGGCTCTTTACTTTCCTTTGCAAATATTCTTTTCGGAAGTTTGTTTTTAATTTCATTGTGTTAATTTTTTATCGCTAAAGTTTCAAGTTTTCAAAATTCCCCATTTCAGCATCAAAGTTTTTTTTTCCAATATCAAAGTTTTATCAAAGTCTCAAAACATCAAAGTGATATTTTTATTCAACATCAAAGTTTCGAAGTTCAATATCCCCCTTAACATTCCCTGAAAGTAGTCACAAGTAGATGTAGTAGCAGTTGCAAGCAGTTTGAAAGTTTCAAGTTAATACCGTTACCCGTTAATTGCAGATATACCTTTTTGAAAACTTGAATCCAGATAGTTTCTTTTGATTTAGCTCAGCACACCCCTCAGCGTTAGAAGTTATAAAACATTATTATAACTATTCCTGATCATATAGTTTAATTCGACAGATTGTTAGAAGCAAAAGATGAGCTTTCGTGAAGATAAAAGTTATAAAATTACGACGATTATGTAAGAGGTCATCGGTTTGAATTTTACTTCATACGTTTGTACTTTTGTTCACTGTTTATTTTCTATCTCTTATTAAGTTCATGCACTTTGTACTTTTGTGCTTTTTTGTGTTTTCAACGTGACTAAATGCACAATTTTTCATTACTGTATTTGTCTTTACTTAAAGGATTCTAAAGGCCATGCAACCACGTCCTGTAATCTCTGCAAATAGAAAGTTAAGCAAAAGATTAAGATTTTTGCTGACTCAATAGTGATAGGAAAAGACATTAGACTTATAACGTGATTGAATTCATAGAAAAGAAAAAAAAAATATCAGAAGTTACGAAAACATTAAAATTCTCCTAAGTTCATTTAGGTACAAAATGAAAAAGGAGTAACAGCACTCTCGCTTTAGGGAAAGAAGATATGTAGAAAATACAATAGACGTTATTTTGAATGAAATACATTCAATTTTATTGCTCTTTTTAAGTATATACGAAACGATGGTTTTCAAAAACCATTTATATTCTATCACATTGAACCGACACTCATAAGAAAGATTGTGAAAGAACGGTGGCATTTCAATACAGATTGTTTGGAGGGGGGTCGGCGGGTAGACATCCCTTTTGTTTATTTAAAAATATGCCTTTTTAAAGCATGAATAACAAAGATGAATTAAATCTAACAAAAACAGTCTTTTTAGTGTAATTAAAAAAACGTTAAATTCCAAAATGAACCAAAAATATACTAAATATGAAGGGATTAATATCCCTCTCAGTAACATTCTTCTTTATGCTGACCTTAGGCTGCAATTCCCTGAAATTAAATTTAGACTGCAAAAAATATAGCCAGCTTGGAATTACAACTTTTTCCTAAGTGAATGTCTTTTCTATTCGAGCTTGGAAGTTTTTTTTAAGAAAATGTTGTGTTTTAGAATAATATTTTGCACGTTCCTGTATTTTTTTTTGTCTTTCACGATTGTGTGTGAACAATGATATTGCACTATGCAGAGTTATTAAGAGAGCTTTTACAATATTATGTAAAATCAAATTTTAGAAATTTCAGAAACAACAATTTTGCTGTTCAAACCCAAAAACTGGAAATGATTTTCCTTAATTTCCGAATAATGCACTTTTTATCTCCCGTTTGACAGAAATATCACCGCCTCTCTCCCAAAGAAATTAATGCAAATAGATGCATATATTTCTACACAAGTTGCGCATAGATGCCTCTGTTAAAGTTACAGATGCTGAAAGCAAATATGCACATTACAAAAAGCGGTCAATAAAAGTTAATAGAAGAAAAATTAAAACACCCAAAAATGGCGCTGTGAATCTAGTAGAAAAATGAAGTCCTAAGCTAATGACAATTCAGTCTAACTGGAAGCTCACACTATATCTTTCACTCACCTAAATAGAAAGGCTTTGGGGTCCCAAAATAAAATAAAATAATAGACTCTGTCTGTAATTCTCAATGCTTTCAGTTAAATTTGCCTGTTTTTCGGGCAAAGTTAGATCTCCTAACTGAACAATTTTCTGTGTACATTCCTAGCCAAAAGTTATTCTAATAATACTGTGAATAAGAAGCATTAAACATCTATGCTAATATCCCTCTCTTAGTTAAAAACGTGGATTTTGTTTTGAAGAAACGTTCGAGAGGAACAAATGCAAACACTCACTTATATAGAATCAAGGATAAAAAGTAAGGCTTCATAAACAGCCTCTCAGAGAAAACACGTAAGTGTAGTATTAAAGTATTTAGCTATAATTTGACAAAACAATTACCGTATGTAGCCCATGATGAACCAGTTACTTACATGATTCAATATGGAGTCAAAGGCATATGGAAATCCAATAGCAAGGCATAAAAAGAAAGCAGACAGAACGCCATTCACTACTGCAGCTGTACCAACGGGACAGCAGCACATTCTCCTGGGTTCAACTGGTACAGATTGTGGATCTACAAATCCTCTTGGCAGTAAGGCTTCGACTGAGGAAGAATGATCGTTCATTCTTTTTATCTTTTCTGAAAAGATACCAAAACCATCAAAAACAATACAGGTGATAAAGGAAAGTCGTTTTCATTGCATTGGCTAATGTACGTTACCAGACTCGCACTAGACAGTATTTTACTACTTTTATAAAATGTGTAGGTCTTTAACTGGCCTACAATGGTCAAAGATCATTACTCTACAAAACGCTTAAGGCATTTTGTAGAGTAATGTACAGAATTGGTAAATTTAAGAAAATAGTTTTTTGGGGGGAAAGTGTGGCGATGATAAAAATTATCGGATAAGAACAATGAAGAAGAAGGATTTTGGGATAATTCTAAAGTTGAAGAATTTCCTGAGACTAGGACTGAACCATAGAGCTCTCTTTCGTAGGCTTATGGTGGAATGCATTTACGTCCGTAGGCGTTTGATACAAAGTGTTGTCGATTGTTGGTTTGTTTTTGTTCGTTTTGCGACAGGTCATACTTGTGTTTCAGGAAAGTAATTATTATTATTATACTGAGCATAGACAAGTGCTTAGTGGTGAACCTACGAGTCCAACCCCCCCCCCTCCCAAAATGTAGGAATAAATTTCACTTTACTTAATTCATTATGCATATTATTTAATAACTCTTTCCTAGTTGTTGTCTTTTTATTTAAAGTTCACCACCGATCAAAGCAAATACCTGTTCACTTGCCCAAGAAAGCTCCAAAGACAAAAAAATATTTTTTTGTTCACTGAATTTAATTATGGTAAGTTTATTGACACCAAACGATGGTGAAATTTTCGTAAGTATTGCTATTTAAAAAGCCCTTACATTTTCTTCCTTTTAAATCAAGTTCTTTCAATATTCATTTTAAAAAGCTTTTTCCAAAAAAAGAAAAAGAAAACAGTTTTCCTGCAACATTGCACTGAATGCTATAGGGAAAGACCACTTTACAGTGCATCAATAGAAAAAAACATACTTAGAGCAAATTGCAGAAGTTACGTGCGTCACAGAGCCACGTGTTACCTGCAATAAATACGGCTGGCCTTCTATCTAACAGCTTTGTTTTATTATGATTGAAGACAGTCAAGCCTGATTTTCCCTTAAGTAAGCTCCCAGAAGATCAAGATATTTTCAGCTTCTAACGAGCTTATGAACATTCAAATTCAACATATAGGTAATTTTTACGATAAAGATGGATAGATTCATTGGTTAGTCCAAATAAGGTACCCTGACTAGAGATTTTCCAAATGAGTTGGATGAAGATATTTTTATTCAAGTAGATCTAGGAAGAGATCCATAGACTTCATTATACAGGGAATACAGGTACACTTGTTGTGTAATTTCAAACGAGTTGGATGAAGATATTTTTAATCAAGAAGAAGAGCTTATACCCCAAAAAATAAGATTTACTGGCGGAGGAGATGATATATTTGAGTATGTTGGAGAGATCCAACCTATACCCTCCACAAGTAGACAGGGTAATTGGCTATGCACCAAGAGGATTCAAAAAGCATATATAACTTTTTAACTAATTTCAAGATATCGAGTGACTATTAAGCGTGTATTTACTTTTAGAAGAGATAAAATATCATAGATCCTAGTTTTACTATACTAGTTTTACTTTACTATCCTAGTTTTACAATATCCTAGTTTTACTACTGAAGACGGTCACTGCATATGTGACCAAAATATCTGGTATTTTTGTGAATTTCTATCACTGTTTGTGAAACACTGTCTATTAAAAGGATTTTGTCTCTATTTGAACTTTTATTTATCGGAAGAGATAATGTTGTTTTCGATCAATTTGGCGCAAGAGAGATCCAGGCTATCACCTCCACTAATAGCGTTTCCCCCCAAAATGATATTTCAGTACAGCAAGAAGATTTTGAATTAAAAAGACACGCGTTTAAAGAATAAGCTATTTAAGATCCTGTAACTTAAAACAGCAGATTGCTTTAAATGCTAATAATCCAGGGTAAATTCTTAAGGGGTTAAAAATATTTTAGGAGCTATGTTTGATCGCTATCTGAAAGATGGGAAAAAAGCTTGCGTTCCCAACTAACGGCTCACGTCGTTTTTTAAACAACGATCAGTCTTCAACATACCCCTCAACATGCCTAGAAAGTTTCAACTTAATACCCTTAGCCGTTTCTTAGATACTGCTGTTGCGCCCTTTTGACAACCATACTCCATATGATATGTTTTGATTTTGCTTGACATGTCCCTCAACATTTTCTGAAAGTTTCACCTTATTACTCTAAGCCTTTATGGAGACCCATGGTCAAGCATGCCCCCTTTTCCCAACAACCATCATTATATATAAACAATAGGCAACTTATATAGCTGCCTAAAAGGACCTGGGGGGGGGGTATTTCATCCCCAGAGGCATGATTATTTGACCTTTAGGCTATCATAGCAGCACAATAGCGCTGCCTAAATAAAGAACGATTTTGGCCCGTGAGCCGTTGTCACAATGCGTTAAATAATTTCTTAGACCACACTGCTTTTCCATTTACGAAAAACTAAGTAAGAATAAACGGGTTTAATTTAAATGAAGCAGTGACAAATAATAAGGAAATGGAAAGTTTTAGTGCCCTTTTTAAGAGTCAAAAGTGATTGGAGGGCAACCAGATCCCCACGCCCATCATTTCCCCAAACATGTCGAATCAAAATTTTGAGGTAGCCATTGCATTCAAAATAGTTGAAAGGTCGAGTAATTACGTCTCTGGGGATGATCCCCCACAGCCATCAGGGCAAGGACTATAAGTTACAATAGTTGGCCATTATTAACATATAAGATTTTTATGGAAGGGGTGTTTGTAAAAATTCGGAAGAAGGGGGGGGGGGGCAGAGGCTCATTCGATTGGAAATCGGAAGTCCCTTTTTAAGAGTCAAAAATGATCGGAGGGCAATTAACCCCCCCCCCTTCCCCGCTCAACGCGTCCAATTTTACCCAAATGAATCCAATAGAAATTTTAAGATAGCCATTCTATTCAGAATAGTCCAAAGATCACATAACAAGGCCTTCGGGGTCGAAACAAGCCCCCAAAACCTCAGGGCAAGGATTGTAATTTATGCCCCAGGGGCATAGAAGGTGTTATGGAAGGGGTGGTCATATCAACTTTAGAGGAGGCTCATTTGAATAGAAATTGAAAATTCTAGTTCCCTTTTAAGGGTCAAAATTTATGGAGGGCGACTAGCCCCCCCCCCCCCCCGACGAAACGGTCTTTTCTCTATACGCATTTGATCGAACTTGTGAGATAGCCATTTTGTTAAAAATAGTCCAAAGAAAATATAACAATGCCTCCACGGTTGACAAAAAAAAAAAAAAAAAACACAGCCAAAGGGCAAGGGTTGTAAGTTATAACCCGAGGGTATACAAGGTTTTTATGGAATGGGTGGTAGTTATAACTTCGGATGTTTATGGGTTAAGCATTTTTGACCTTTACTTTTCAAAAAGATTAAGGGAATTCATGTGAGCCTCTCAGAGAATGTTGAGGGGAGTGTCGAACCAAATTACTAAACGTTTGTGCATGTGGGTTGCCACAAGGGCGTGACTCAGGAATGACTAACAAATGACAGAAATAATCGAATATATTAATTTGGAACCTTCAGGAAATGATAAGCGAGATGATCGATGACCAACAAGACAATATTTGCAAGCTACTACTATTACTACTACAACTCCAACTACTACTAGAGCTACCACAACTACTACTACTACTACCACTAAAACTACTGCTTCTGTCGCGAGTACTACCAAGGTTTAGGACATTGAAATAAACTCCTGGAGAAACCTTGAGGGGAAAGTTGAACGAAATTAAACATATATGCATACAGATTGCTGACACAGACGTATTAACAATATTCTTGGAACAGCTTACTGTATCAAGAGGACACTTCTGGGGCATTATGAAAGGGATGTTGAACTGATCAAAAGGCAACATGTACCAGCTACTTTTGCTATTAATACTGGTGCTACTACTGTTTCTACTACTACCCCTACTACTATGATACTAGATATGACTTATTATAATTGTCAACTAATGACGGTAATACATCTATCCAACGTTTAGTATTGTTGTAAGTAAAATGTTTCCATAATTTCTCTCTAATAGTTCTATTAAATCGTTCCACTATTTGAGCTTTCAATTCACTTTCAGATGAAAACCAATGAATTTCATGACTTTTTAAAAATACTTGAACGTTTTTCATAACAAATTCTTTACCTTTATCTGTTTGTAACTTTTTAGGTTTTCTATTTTTAAATAAATCCATGAAAGCATTAATAATTTCCTTACCCATTTTATTTTTTAAAGGGATATACCAAGCATATTTACTAAAACGATCAATCACTGTAAGAATGTAATTAAAATTATTATTTTCCTTCTTATACTGTTGCATATCAACTAAATCAGCTTGCCACTGTTCATCAATACTATGTATATAAACTCGCCTTCTTTCAAATGTGTGATAAGAGGTATGGCGTAAAGAATAAATATTTTGTTTTTGCAATATTTCTTTTATTTTAGCTTTTGAAACAGTATAACCATTTCTCTCCTAATTTTCTATGTAAATCATCAATCCCTGAAAAATTAGCGTAATATAATTCTAAAAGCTTGTCTTCGATTTGCTTATACCCAGCTTTTTGCTCTACCCAGGCTTTTTGTTCATTGCTTCCTTTTTTTAAAAAGCGATTTTTCTTGCAACCACATAGTGCACATATACCTTTAATCATTGGCACATCATTTCTTTTTGAAACTGCTTGAGTCAATGAAGTAGTAGCAGTAACCTTTTTACATCCCATACAATAAATCTTACTTTGTAAATTCATTTCCATTTATAAGAGACTGAAATTATTAGATAAATTTTCTAAATAATAAAAAAAATGTTCTCAAAAAAAGTATTCAATTAAATGGGTTTGATTATTATTGAAGGTGATAAAAGTGAAATTGAACAATCTTATACAAGAATCTTAGAAGCTACAGTGATGACAGTGGTCAAATATGGCTCTGAAGCATGGACGCTCCGAAAAGCGGATGAAGATTTGCTAGATGTTTTCCAGAGAAATTGCTTAAGGATTGTTCTGGGTACCCGGCTGACTGACCGTATTTCAAACAATAGGCTATACGAAAAATGTGGTTCAATACCGCTTTCTAGGTCTATAATGAAAGAAAGGTTGAGGTGGTTAGGGCATGTTGTTCGGATGAAGGATGACAGATTGCCGAAGATTGTTCTTTTCGGCCAACCATCTAGGGCTAAACGGAAAGCAGGTCGTCCCCGTCTGGGTTGGGAGGACGTCATAAAGAAAGATTTAAAGGAAATGGGAACTTCGTGGGCGGGTGTAAAAAGGGAGGCTTTGAATAGATTGGGGTGGAGGAGGAGCGTGCGTAGCTGTGTTGGCCTCAGGCGGCTTGGTGCTGCGATGAGTTGTTAGTAGTAGTAGTAGTAGTATACAAGTAATCCAATTAGATTAGATCGTAATTATGATTGTGAAATCGCCTTAACGCAGTGTAGTTTATGGTATTCCTGGTATAATATTAGTGATAAATTTAAAAACAATACATTTGAGTTTAGAAAAAATAAAAATGAACCATGGCTAAATGTTGTGATACCCAATCGTATGTATAATGAAGAGTGTTTCAATTATTTTCTAAGTCATTATTTTAATGCTTCTAGAGAAAATTGTCCAATAACTGTTTCATCGAATCCTGCAACAATGAGATTCGTTACATTATTAAAAGATAATTATGAATTTAAATTTAATAGTGATTTAAGTATTATTTTAGGACTTGAAAATGATGTTAAATTATCAGATAAAATTAATGAAGGTACAAAAGTTCCAAATATTACAAGAAATGTTGATAAAATCCAAGTCCATTGTTCCTTAGTTGATAGTTTAATCGTTAATGGAGCTAGATCTGATGTAATATGGACATTTGCTCCTAATACTGAACCAGGTTGTTTAATTGTAGAAATTCCTAAAGAAAGACAATATCTCTTAATAAATCGAAAAGTTTATTAATTCTTTAAAAATGACAATTACAGATCAATTAGGTAGAGTTATCGATTTTAATGGTGAGAATGTTGGCTATGTATTGGATTTGAAAAAAGTTTTAGTTAATGATTTTCTCTTATAAAATTTTTACTATAATAAATGTTGATTAATAAAAAACAATTGCTATACACAAGACAATACGGTAGTGGTATTGGCAGTTTCTTTAAGAATATAGCTAACTCGGAATTATTCAAGACTTCCCTGAAAAATATAAAAGATGGAGCTTTATCAGTGTATAATAATATGATTAAACCTCGATTAGAGTTAGTAAAAAATAGAGGTATTGAATATGGTAAAGAATTCATCGATTTAAATAGAAAAGAATTAGATGATGCATTTAAAAATAAAAAATCGATGAAAGAAGCTATTGGAAATAATAAAAGGTATATAGATAGAAGAGGTCAAGATCTCTTAAATATGTTGATTACAGGTAAGGGATTAAAAATTTTAAAATGAAAAATTATTTAATAAATTTCTTCTCTATATAAATGGAGGTTGTTAATGAAGTTGTTGCTCCTTATTGGCAAATATTTGAAAAGCCTATTGTTGATGATTCGACAACGAAATATGAATTTAAAGAGATTAGAGAATAAATGTTATTGTTTCAAAATTAGATAATTTTGAATTTACAATAAAAGATTTAGAATCTTGGATCCTTCCTAGTGATAGCTATCTTCATGCAAAAATAAAAATACCGCGAGAGGATGGAAATAATATGGATGCTGTAGATAAGGCTACTTTAACAAATAATGGGTTTAATCTGTTTAAAAATGCTGAATATATCATTAATGGTAAAACAATTTAATCTATTGATTATGTTGGTATATCGACAACCGTTAAAAATCTATTAGAATTTTCTGATGATTATTCGAGAAGCGCAGCAACAAATATGTTTTGGTATAAAGATAAAACGCAAACAAATGATTCATTTACAGAAGAAACTGAGTTTGTAAGTACTTCTACAACTGCAAAAGCAGGTGAAATTCCAACAATTAAAACAAAGAAAAATGATAAATTTAATAGCGGTTTATTAAAGATATAATAAAACAAAAGAAAGTCATGTAGTTAGTATGTATTTACCATTATCAAGATTATTTGGACTTTGTCAAGACATTAATCATGTATTTAGAGGTGTTACACATAAAATTGCGTTGAAAAGGAATAGTAACAATAATATGATTATAAAAAAGGGTTTTCAAAATTTTAAAGTAGATATAATGTATTGATCTTGGATTCTACCAGTATTAAATCCTAGTTTATTCATTAGAAATGAGTTAGAAGGTAAATTAATTAAAAAGAGTTCATTTGAATTAAGATGGGAAGCGTGTAATACTTATAAAAGTGATAATAGAAATGACAAAAAATTGACATGGAGAGTCGTCAGTGAAAGATGCAATACAACTAAAATTGCTGTAGTATTACAGAAAACAGAAAAAAAGTAATGCTTTACAAAATGCTTTACAAATATGGTATTTGATCATATGAATATTGAAAAAATTGAAGTGAGAGTGAATGGCTATAAATATCCACAAGAAGAATTAAAATGTGATTTTAGTAATGATAATGAGGATTATTCTAATGCTTATCAAAGATTTTTACATTTAGGATACAAACATCGAAACGTTGATAGTGGAACTATTGTTAGCTATAATGACTTTAAAACAGTATATCCATTATTTTGTTTTGACGTTTCAAAACATGAACCTAATATTTATGCATCTGGATCAAATGTTGATATAGAAATAAAACTTTTGTTAGATCAAGAGCCTGCTGATTCATACAACATTTACTGCGTTATATTTTCAGAAAGAAAAGCAAACATGGATGTCATTGATCATAAATTATGTTAATCTATAAATTATTTTCGATTCAGAAAATTTGTTTAATAAAATAATTTTATAGATTAATGGAGAAACTTTTAAGAGAAATGAAAGTGGAAAATAAATACAATAGAACCGTTAAGAAAGAAGACTTAGAATTTGGAATAGAATACACAATTAAAGCAATAAAAAACGTAGTAACTAAATATGGTAATAAACTTGTTATTATTATTAATTTTGAGGGTGAAATGGTTGATATCTTTGCATCAAAACGATTTGATTCTAAAGCAGCTGATTTTGAAAAGAAATTTAAAAAAATAGAAAAAGATAAAGGTATGATTTTAAAGGTTATTGAAAGAAAAGGGAAATATAATAATAATTATCTAGATATTGATATTGAACTTAATTAGTAGTATATCGAACTATCTAATAAATATTAAATTATTACATTTTATTAGTAGTATAAGAAGAATGGAATATTTTTTCAAATTACATCAAAAATTCTTATTTCAGAAGACCTTTTTTGATGTTAAAGGTCATGATGGGAAATTGTTAAAATGTTGCAGATTTTCATTTAAAATGGGGTGAATTCAATTGAAAAAGGGGGTAAATTAAAGGGGTGAGATAGGTGAGGCAGCTCCTGGAGTTCTTATACTACTTTCTACTACCATTACTACTAAAGCTACATGAGGCTAATGCTACTGGTGCTACTACCACTGCTACTAAAGCTAAGGGTATTAAGGCAAAAATTTGAGTGATATTGAAACTGTTTTGAACTAAATAAAAACACAGTATGCCTACACAGGTTGTCCAAAGGACGTATCAGCAATGCTTCAGGAACGCTTGATGGTATTAAGTTGAAACTCTCATCGTGTGCTGAAGAGGATGCTGAAAAAAAAGTACCATGTGCATACACCTACTAATGCTACTACAACTATTGCTACTACACAAGCTACACTATATAAGCTAAGGGTATTAAAGAGAAGCTTTCTAGGAATATTTAGGCAGATGTTAAACCAAATCGAAACGAACTACGAGCACGTAGATTGTCTAAAAAGCAACATCTCAAGAACAGCTTACATTATTAAGCTAGACCACTCAGGATGAGTTGTGGTGGGTTTTGAACTACCCGAAAGAACTATGTGTATACTTTTAATACAACTTAGACGGTTACTGTAACTAATGATACTAAGGGTATTAAGGTGACACTTTTAGGGAACGTTTAGGGGGAGTTTCAATTAACGAAAAAGACTACATGCATTCAGGTTTTAAAAAGAGCATATAAGCAATACCATAGGCAGCGCTGCTCTATTAAAGCTAGCAATATTGAAATATTTAAAGAAACCAATACGATTTGAAACTAAAAGTTCTAGTGCTCTTTTTAAGACTCGAAAGTGAATTAAGGGCAAACAGCCCTCCTCCTTAGCCCATAGTTTTCCAAACATTTCCAATCAAAATTTTGAGACAGCCATTTTGATCAGCATAGTTGAACGGGCCAGTAACTATGTCTCTAAGGATATTGGATATGTCAACTCTCCACAGTTATGCAATTTGCCCATTATGCTTTAAAACTAAGTAAAAGGCACTGTTTGTATTCTGTTTACAAACAAGAAATATCAGGAATATCCCGAGAACAACTGAGAGCATTAATTTGAAACTTTCAGGGCTACTACTATTACTACTTCTGCTCTTACAATTTAACTAAATGAAAAGAATAAATGTATCCAGGTTGTCAATGAGCATAGATAGAATTCTATGGGAGTGGCATTAAGTTTTATTTTTCAGGTCAACTAGAGCAGAAAAAATACATATAAAAATACACCCAAAAAAGTACAATTTGAAAAAATACATTTGAATTTTTTTCGCCTTTTAAACTTTAATAAATCAAACACCATTAAGACTTTAAGGAATAAATATTAGCATATGTATATTAAACTGAAAATACACATTCATTTTTTTTTCAGTAAAGTACAAATTATGTTCTGGTCTTGAGAAAGCTTGGGGGTAGTCAGACCTGCTCATTTTAATTTCTGCCTGTTTTGAGTTTGACTTGGCTATCTATTGTAATTTCTGTTTGTTTTGGGTTTCATTTGTTCATTGATTTGTGATAGTTATATGCTTCATACATTATTTGGTTTTATTTCTGCTCATTTTTGTTTTAATGGAGCTCTTTACTTTTCTTTCAAAAGCTTATTTTGTGGATTTTTTTTCAATTAATTAAGAAAAAGATAGCTAGTTCAAAATTTTGATCATATGTCTTCGGAAGGGGGGGGGGTCAACAAAAAAGTGGCACAGGAGGGAAGCTGGTTGCCCCCCAACCAATTTTTTCCCCCCCCCCCCCACCACATGCTCTGTAAGATTCAAGTAAAATTTTCCTTCACACATCCAATCACAATTTTACTACTACTACTGCTATTCCAAGTACTACTTCTATTGCAACTACTTGTAAGGCTAAAAGTAGTAAGATGAAACGGAAGTAAAAAGGGGGTCAAAAGAGCGTAACAGCAATATTTTTGAAACGGCTTACTGCATCAAGATGAAACTTCCAGTACATCATGAGGTGTTCAACTGACCAAAAGGCAACATGTACATGCTACTACCACTATTAATACTGCTGCTATTACTGTTACTGCAACTATTACACTACAACACTACTACTGCACACTGCTAATACTTTTCATGCTACTACGATACTAGTACTATAACATAAAAAAAAGAAGAAAAAACCAACATCATAATCAAGATTACTGGAAAAAAAAGATTGTGGATTGACAGTTTAATCTAAATACTGATATTCATTCCTGAATTCTTAGTAATTCAGATTCATTAAAGTTAAAAAAAATGGAAACGTTTAAAATGTTTTTTTTTCAGTGAAGTGCTAACTATGTTCTGGTCTTTAGAAGGCACGCGGGCGTTAGCCCTGCTCCTCTTTGTAGTAGTTTCGCTTATTTTGAGTTTGACTAGGTTATTCATTGCAATTTCCGTGCGTTTTGGGTTACATTTTTTTTTATTGGTGGCGATTTCTGGTAGTTCTTTTTGAAAAACTTCTTTTGTGGAAAAGTTTTTACAAAATTAATTTCTGTTAGTTTTTAATTGACATAGTCTTTTTGATTGGTTAAGAAAATAATATTTCAATTCATTTCGCCTTTTGTTTGTAAGAATTCAGAATGTGGCTTAATATTTTTATGTTGGACAAAATTCTGCTGACATTTTTAGCAATAGTTGTAGCCTAGTATAAATTTTTTTGAATCAATGGGTATTGGAAAAAAGATTTCAAAAATGTCCCGATCATGACAACCTGACAGTTTTAACTTAATATTCTTGGCCGTTCCTGAGATACTGAAGATACACAATTACTGTATACTGATTTAGTTTAACATCCCCAAAAAATACCTTGAAGGTAAAATGTAATATCCTGAGTTTTTTCCTGCGATATTGAACTGACATCCTTTTTACAATCTGGATACACGTAGTTTATTCTCATTTGGTTTAACATTTGACTCAACTTCCCCTGAAAGTTTTAACTAAAAATGCTATTTCGTTCCTGAGATATTGCATCTGCACCATTTTGACAACCTGAATACATATAGTAGAAGTAGTAAAAGTAGCCGTAGTAGCAGTCGCAAGTGCTCAGAGTCGCAGATGCAAGCGTTTATTATTGATTGTAGCCGCAAATACAGCAACAATTCGTCGCAGTACCAGTCACAAGTAGTCGCAGTTGCAAGTAGTCACAGTCAATGTTTCAAGTAACCACAGTCAGAATCAAGTAGTTGTAGTCACAGACACAACTACGCAAGTAGTTGCTGCGTTCAAAGTCACATGTAGTTACAGTAGCAATTTCAAGAAGTCACAGTCGCAAGCAGTTGGAGTCTAAGACACAAGTTTTGCAACTGCAAGTTGTCACAAATGGGAGCAGCCACAGTCCTAAATAGAAAACAGTAGCGGTAGCAGCAGTAGTAGTGGTAGTTGTAGTAGCCCTTATAGGTTCAATTCAATACCCTCAGCCATACCTGAGGTAGTGCTGATACGCCCTTCTAAAAACTTGTATAGATATAATGCATTAAGATCAACATATACTCCTTAGACAATTTTAATGCACTTAGCCACTTCAGATATACTGCAGATATGTCCTTTTAGCATCCATATTTGATCAAACATCCCCCTCAACAAGCCCTGAAAGCTTTAACTTAATACCTTTGTTTGTTCCTGAGAGAATAACGTTCAAGTTATGCTCTGAAACTCTGAAACACCTTGGTATAACATATGGAATTAATATTGAGACCACTTGAGATTCAAGTGGTAATGTCGAACGTTGGTAAACAAAATTTGAGTGGTATAGTTATTTGTACTGACTTACCACCTGAATTGAATTTGCGAAGAAGTGAGCTATTGCCTAAGTCACATGAGATGAAAAAAAAGGTGAAATAACGTCTTCTTGGGTCCGTCATAAAGGTACGAATATTCTTCTTCTATTTCACAGAAGGCAGGCTTTTCAGTCGATACTATTTAGCCCTTTTCCTTTTGCTTCACTCTGTGGGCTACAGAGCTACTGGCTTGGTTGTCTCTTATTTTTTAGATATTCTCAGATATCTTTCAGTAGATCTTTAAACTCAAGGAGTTCAAATATAAGGTGATAGATGTCGATTTTTATGCTCTGTGTGCAGGTATAGTTGGCTAGGCTCTTGGCTAATAGTGAGATTTTGTGGTGTTTGAAGCATTTTAACAGTTTACAAAGTAAGGTATGTTGTGCAGTACGTCAGCATATTACATTCAAATAGGCAGTGGTCAATTGTTTCATTATTCATAATACAATATCTGCAGAGAGGGGACAGGGGAACTGAACCACTTGAATTAGGAAACTGGTACGAGAATGCAAGAAAATTTAGTCCATTTGTTCCAAAACGAATTCTATGATAAATTTTAGAAAAATACTTATTGGGAAAGGGGGAAAGGATAGGATTATTTTTATTAAACATAGTATCTGATAGTCTCCAGTATTTATAGATAGTATTTACAGATAGTATTTAAAGCATTTTTTGCTACTTCATCAACCTGATGATTACCACTTATACCAGAGTGGCTAGGAATATACTGAAGATAAGTTCTTATGCCACTTGAAGCAAGATTATCTATAATACTAAGACAATGATAAGTGTCAATATCCAACTTATACTGAGGAGCTGAAGACAGCAACTCAAGGCTTGATAAAGAGTCGGAATAAACTATAATATTATTAGAATTAGCAATCAGAGGTAGGTTTTCCATAAGGTGTTCTAATGCCATGATTATGGCATTTAACTCTGTAGACATTATAGATACATTATTATACAATCTCTCACCCATTGCAATTTTCAGGTGAGGAAGGAAAGCACCACTTACTACCTTCTCATTCATTTTGGACCCATCAACAAAGATTTGGAAATGGTTTTTATAAGTAATTGTATTAAGTTCAGCAAATTTTTTCTGGACAAAAGCGATGAGGGTTAAATTTTTAGTCCACTTTGAGAAATCAGTATTTATTATGGGGATTGACCAATTCCTGGAGGGGATTGGGGGAAAGTAGGTGCAATAGACTTTGCGGGTACAGTGAACTTCTTCTGAATATTGGCATACTCATCTGCAATGTCTCTATACATGGCTGGATTTCTTAACCAATTATGTAGAGTGTGTGAGCTATTTGATTCAATTTTTGTAAGATGTTTTATCAAGAGAAAGCTACATCTCTCCCTTATTGTTGTTAATCCACTCTCCATAAGCAGAAACTTCGTGCTTGTGGGTTTCCTAAGACCAAATATGAGACGTATTATATCATTTTGTATTGTTTCATTTTTTGCATCTGGGTCTTTGCACATGCACCATAGACGATGAGCCCATAGTCAATATGGGGTCTTATATGTGATTTATAGAACTGGAGTAAGGTCTTCTCCTTACAACCCCAGGGTGTGGAAAGAAGTCTTTTTAGTATACTTGTTTTTTATAGCATTTTTTTTATTGTGTTTGAAATGTGGAGGTGGAAATTAAGTTTTCGGTCAAGCATGAGACCTAGGTAGTTAATATGATTATCTTCTGGGATAGTTGTTCCATTTAGAGTTAGTCTTGCATCAACATGTTTTCGCTTTCGGTGAAATTGGATTATTTTTGACTTTGTAGGTGCAATGGGTAAATCTGAATGTTGAGAAAATTTTTCAAATTGGAAAAGTGCAGCTTTGACTGTGCAATCTCAAAGGTGTTGCCAGATGACGATAGTACCAAATCATCAGCATATTGTAGATTCGTGTGGGGGAGGTTCATGTCCCAGAGATATAGGGCAAAGAGGAGGCAGCTGAGGACTGCTCCCTGAGGAAGGCCTTTGGTTATTGTCTTTTGAGGTGATGAGGCTGAACCTACACAAACAATGAAACTTCGCAGTTCTATGAACGATTTTATAAAAGATACTGGCTTGGGGGGGAGGTAGTCCAAGGTTTGCAAGTTTATTTAAGAGGATTTGGTGGTTCACATTGTTATATGCCCCTTTAAAATCTAGGAAAGCTGCGACTAGGACATTATTTTATGAGAATGATTCATTTATTGCATTTGTTAATAATATGAAAGCATCTGTTGAGGAGTGGTGTTTCCTGAAACCAGTTTGAGTGTGAGGGATCATATTTTTTTCAAAAAACCAGAGGAGTCGATAATAGATCATTTTCTCCATTATTTTCCCCATCACAGGAGTAATCATTATGGGCCTATAAGACTCAGGGTTATTTTTCTTTAGGATTGGTAGGAGGGACGAACATTTCCAGATATTGGGTAACGTAGATGAACCCAAAGCATGATTATAACAATTTAGAAGTTCCTGTTTGTATGAAGGGGTGAGACTCTTTATCCATGTAGGGTGTATATTGTCATTACTGCCGCTAGTCTTGGTCCTAATATGATGTATTGCATTATTCATTTCCTGGATTGAAAATGGACTGGTTATATACTCGGATCCTGGGCGAGGTTGGTAGCTAGGGTTCATAGGAATTGGGGATGTTTTGCTGCAATTGTTTGATGTTAGCTTATTAACAAAAAGAGTGGCAAACAGCTTAGCTTTTTCATTATCATTGTCATAATGGGTATTATTATGTATAAGCACATACAGGAGTGGGTTGGGGGAAGTCTTTTTCCCACAGATGTGGCTTATAACTTTATGTATAATTGGCTCATGTGTTTCTCTGGAGAGATTATTTGCAAAATAATTCTAGTAGTTATATTTGGCATTTATTATAGTCCTTTTTAGATTAGATTCTGCTTGTAATTTTTTTAAATATGTAGTAGGTGATGGTTTTTTTAGGAATGTTCTCCTAGCTGTCTTTTTTGTTCTCCATTTATTTTGGCACATATTTGTCCACATGCTTTGGGAATGTGTTTAGGGAATATTTTCCTGGGTGTTGTCCTGGGGATAGCATGATTAGCTGTATTTATTAGTAAAGACGCTAAGATTTCAGCTTGTGTGTCAGCTGTTGCGTTTGAAATGCATGGATTTTGGGTGAAACTTGTAATTTCATCATTTCACTTTTTTTGGAACATAGGCCAATTTGCTTTAGTGTTGATATATTTGGAGGTATGTGATAGAGTTTCAGCCGGTTCATTTACAGAGCAAACTATGGCAAAGTGGTCAGTACATAGACTATCAATTTTATTTATATAAATTTTATTCAAAGTATTTAATGACACAATTTGTAGGTCAATTGTAGAGAAACTGCCACTTTTGGGGTTGAAATATGTATTCAGGTTTGGAGGGGTAGCAACAGCTAAATCAATATTATTTGAAGTCATACGCTTAATGAACTAACCAGCTTTATTTGCTGGTTTATTCCCCCACAAAAGGCTGTGGGCATTAAAGTCTCCACAAATAATTATGTTTTTCAACATATTATGAATATTTATATAACTGAAGAAATTCATGGCATCTGTAGTTTGGCCATTAGGGTTGTAAAAGCTTATTATGTAAGTTTTTTTATTATTCAGCCAAACACTGATACCAATTGCATCAACATCATTTACAAAATCTGGAAAGTTGATGCCAAAGAATTTTAGATTATTATTAATTATTAAGGCTACTCCAACTCCTTTTCTGATCTATCCTTTCTCAGGATAGTATATCCCAGAGACTTAATTTGTTGATTTTGGCTTAAATGAGTTTCCTGGAGGCAAGAAATTTCAATGGAATTATTATTCATAAAAGATATTAGTTCATTTAGCTTATTTTTTGTAAGTGATCTCACGTTCCACTGGAGTATTGATATGTGTTGTGTTGTTGATTTAATTTTCATATGACTGTATATCAATGTTCAGCTTTGTTAATAGTAGAGCAAGATCTTTTTTTGCTTGAATGAGCATATGATTAGGGATGTAGATTTTTGCCCATTCAGCAATGATTTTGTTTTCTGTTGTTGTTGTATATTCATGGCCTGAACTGCATTGCAGTTTAGAATGAATAAGCGTATATTTGGGGTTTGCATGTTTGGTTGTGCATCCAGTTTGTCAATTAAGGGATTAATTCCTGGTAGTGTTTCTGGTTTGTTTCTTGTTGGGAGGGGGTGCCAGGCCGACCTCCTCTCACTAGGCAAGGAGGCTAGTTGGCTTGGTGATTCTTTTTGATACAGATGTGAGCTAGGGGGCTTAAAGGATGGTGTTTTGTAAGGGGTACTTGATGCATTGGGAATGTTTGATTTGGGAGTTTTGTTTGATTTCAATACAGGTTTTATTTGGTGTGATTGGGCAGCATTTGCTTCCATAGCTGCAAAAGGGTATGGAATGGCCTTCTCCGTTGCTATTCGGAGTGTTAGTGCTCTTTTCTTATATGCAGGGCATTGTGATTTATTGGTGGATTCATGTGGGCCATTACAATTGATACATGTAGGCTGAGTGTTGTTGCAAGTTGTCAACTCTTTAGGATGGGAGCCTTTACAATTACTACAGGCTAGAAGAATTTTATTGCATTTATTTGTTGTGTGTCCCAGTTTCAGACACTTCTGACACTGGATAGGCTTTGGCTTGTATTCCTTGTGCAGTTTGATTTGCCCAATAGGAATAACTTTTCTGGGATATTAATTTTTTCCTTCAGTGTAAATAAGAAAGATCTACATGTTTTTAGTCCATTAGAGTTGGGTTTACCCAGTTGAGTGACATCTTCTACAGGGATTGTGTTACCAACCCTATCTGAGAGCCCTTCTTTTAACTCCTGAATTGGTATTTCTAGGGGAACATTATATACTACTATTTTTGTTGGGGATTCTTTTGGGTTCCATTTAGATGAATTGATTGGGGTATTCAGAAGAGATTTTAGATTAAGTATTATATCTGCTGATTTCTGATCTTGGACAGCTATTAGCAAAGATCCATCATGGTGAATGTTAGGAGAAAACATTGATTTTAACATTTTGAAAATTGCAACCCTTATGGTAGTAATCTTTGTTATTTCAAAGGGGGTATTAGGAGAAATTTTGAGGTAAATTCCTAAGTTTTGGGAAGTAGAAACTTGGACAGGGGGAGGGGAAATACTTTTGATTGGGGACGTTTTTTTCCTTTTTTTGGAGCTCCTAGAAAGGACCTCTTGAAAGCCATTATCATCTATGGTGACATAAGCTCCAACACTGATCATTGTCCTATTCTCAGAATTTGAGCTTTAATGTGAGCTTTGTGATAAAGAGCTTGACCAGCCAAGATGGGGCAAAAATGGATCAATTTCATTAGTATTTAGGGTGGGATCCGGAGGGACTTTTTTATAGGGGGAGTTCTTTGCATTGCCTATTGTAATTAAGCTTTAATCTAAGCAGGAAAGGATAATACCATGATACAAGACCGTCTGCACTCTACTGTGGGGAAAACTTCACCATCCACAAAAGAAACACCACAGTATGGCCCTGAGGAGGATTTTGAGCACGATTGGTTCGGTACAACTACAGATAAATCGAGACAATAATTCACAAGAAATTTATTTTTAAATTCCTTAAAGTGTTGCTGAATATATGGCTGGATATCAAAGGATCTTCTTCATCTTCTTGGTCTCGCGTCTAGTTACGTTTGGTTTTCATTAGTTAATGAATGAGTTGTGACAGCGATTTGAACTTATTTTAACTTTCCGCGAACGAAAAAAAAGAAGATTTAAATGGATCTTGCCTTAGTGTGCTTTTTGTATCTTGCTATAATGTGTGATTGCTTTCATGTGTTCCTTCTTTTCTGTTTAGTTCTAATTTTGCAAAAAAAAAAGTTCTCGTTATGTTCGTTTTTTCTTTCCACAGCTAACAAGTCGGATGTTGGGTCTCCAAGTTTGGTGAGCGAAATGACTGCATCGCTGCTGTTTAATTGGGATCTTTTCCGACAGCCTCCATGCTCCTCTCATACTGGGAATATTCTAAGGTATCGCTTTCTGCTTATTAGCCTATCATTCCAGATTGATTTTGGTAAGTTTTATTTTTATGATTATTTGATTATAAGTGTTAAATAAGATAAAATATGATTGGCTCCTTGATTTTGAGAATAATCAACTTGACCTAAATGAATTACTTAAATCGGTGAGATCAGCTAGTGATGAATATTCTGATCTTTTTATCCAGTATTTTCCTCCCAGCAAATATATAAATTTTGACCAAATCCCTCCATTCAATAAGTCACTATCATCTCGAATCACGTTTTGGAATTGTCGCGGAGTGCTTATTAGTTTTGATTTTCTATCCACTTTCCTTTCTAGTAATCACATTGGGATTCTAGGACTATGTCAGACATTTCTTAGTGATGGTAATAGTTCTTCAGTTGGTATATCTGGGTATAATGTAGTTACAAGAAATAGGGCTATCTGTCCGAAAGCTGGACTTGGCCTGTTTATTAATCAGGGTCTGGATATTCGTAAAATCGCTGAGTTCAATGATTTATACCAAGAGATGGAGTTTGAATTCTTGATTATTGAAAGTATGTCTGGTAAAGAGAAGTTACTGCTATGCCTGTTTTATTGGCCTTCGGGACCAAGCGCCCTGAGTTTTATTGGTAAGTTGAATGATCTTACGCAACGATTGAATTTTAGGAACCAGAAAATAGCCTAGTATTTATGGGAGATTTTAACATTGATTTAGGACTGGTTAATTCGGAGTCCCAAGCCTCAAGATCTCAGCTGTGGATTTACTGAGTACTTAATTTTCTGCGGGTTTAATCCAAACAGTAAGAATGCCAACATGTATTGATGAACAGTCTGCTTCAGTCATAGATAACACATTTACGAATTTTAGTCTGCATTCAAGTTACATCGTCTTAACTGATGCTTCAGATCACTTTATAATATTTGGTAAATTTTTTATTAACTGTGGAAAATCAAATACGAATATAAAAGTAAAAAGGACTATTGATGATAAATCTATTAAAAACTTGAGAGCCACATTAGCTTGTAGCGATTGGAACTCAGTTTATGAAGAAACAGACTCAGACGCAATGACTGCTCTAATTGTTGAGTTTTTCATCTGCTCTTGACTCCGCCTGCCCTTTTTCGAAAAGGCACTCTGGTAGGTAAGCGTCACCAAAAAAGCCATGGATCACGCAAGGATTACTTACCAGTATTCAGCACAAAAATATGCTGTTCAGGCAATATATTGGTAATCCTGATGAATTTGGTACCAAATTCAAAAGCTATAAGAACACTTTGACATCCCTGCTGAGAAAAGCTAAACAGGCATATTACCATAACCAGTTTCAAGAAGCAGAAGGATCACCAAAGAAGACATGGACTCTAATAAATGAATGCCTGAATAGGCAAAAAACCGACACATTTGCTGAGACCATGATGAAGCCTGATGAAACCCTGTCAAAATCGCAACAAGAAGTAGCCAACACGCTCAAGGAATTTTTGCAGGTATTGGAGAAGCAACCGTAGAGGAAGCTTACAACCGGTCAACTATCTGCAGAGAGAATTACAAAAAATACCTACCTTCGTCATCAAGCTCCTCTATGTTTGTGTCACGTGTCACGGGAGACAAACTCCTGAAGATTGTGCAAGCCATCAAAAACGGTTACTCCGAAGGTCCAGATGGTTCATCAACTTACCTCGTGAAGAAGACCATGGATTGCTGTGTCAAAGTTATCGCACAGGTCATCAATTCCTGCTTTAAGAACATAATCTTTCCCATTGTTTTCAAGTCGGCGAGGGTTATACCCCTCCACAAAGGTAGTGACCCCAAGCAACATTTGAACTACTACCCATCTCTATTCTCTCTGGTTTTTCGAAAATTATGGAGCGTTGTATCTACAGCAGAGTGACGAATTATCTGACTAAGTCTAACTTTTTATCATGCATCAGTTTGGATTCAGGTCTGGGCACTCTACAGAGCATGCTATATTGGTTTTACAATTTCTAAATGATGCAATGGACCATGACGAAATACCAGCTACAGTATTAGAGGATGTGAAGTGAGCATTTGATACGATTTGTTATCTGATTCTTCTGGGTAAGCTTGACAACGGCGGAATAAGAAACAATGCTCTCATAATGATTCAATTTTACCTTACTGGTAGGAATCAATTTGTGGATGGAGGTACAGTAAGATTGGTAAAAACCCCATGTTCTGGAAAGGCAGGAGTACCGCAAGGTTTAATTCTTGGACCACTTATGTTTCTAATATATGTCAATGACCTTATAGACGCAATCATAGGTGATGGACTTGCTCTACTATTTGCTGACGGTACAGCTAATGCCGTCATAGTTACTGAAGAATCATCAGTCAAAGAAAACACCTGTTGTAGTCTATTGCAGTGATTTGATAACAACCGCATTGTTTTAAATTCATTGAAGACCAATTTTATCTTTTTTTCTCGATTTTCTCATGCCCTGTCGTCTCTTCCTCAAATATATGTCCATTTTAATGGAGAACTAGTTACCATTACTAGAAAGGAATCTGGCAAGTACCTTGGTCTTATGGTTGGTGAAAATTTATCTTGGAAGCTTCATCTTGATAGACTAAGGATTCAGCTAGGAAGTAATGTAGGGTTACTGCGGTATCTAAAATTTTACCTCCCTTTCCCAGCCCTTGGGTCAGTTTATTATTCTTTAATTCATTCTTATTTTAGTTATTGTCTCATTGCTTATTTTAACACTTTTAAATCTCGAATCAAGCCCCTTCAACGTCTTCAAAATAAAGCCCTTTGTAAATTAAAAGCACTCCTTCCTTCCCCATCAGCACTCCCTGATAATTCCCCTACTAAGAGTCTAAATACATTTTTGAACATATTGCCAGTGGATCTTGTCCTTCCAGTCCATCGTGTCAATTTTAGACTTCCCCGACCTAACCTAAACAAATTAAAGAATTATTACCAATGGCTCTTGATTCTATTAATTTATGGCTAATTTCTTTTGTTCAGAATAGGTATAGTCTAAGAAAACGTTCAGCTAAATTGCTCTGCCCTAGAATTCATAATGAATGATCCCAATTTTCCCCAAAAAATTCAACAATAAAGTTTTCGAACATTTTTGAAAGTTGTGTAAATTCACATTCTTCTATTTCCCTTTCTAAAAAGAATTTAAAAATATATCTAATAGATAATTATTAAATAATATGAAATCATGGTTACCGGTGCTGGTGTCTATTTATAGTATGTTTTGTATTTGATTTGGAGTGTGGGCTGTGAGTTCAATGTAGTGTCTTTATTTTCTTTTTTATGATGTGTATTTTTATTATTTATAATTATTTATTTTTCATTACTGTTATAATATTATTTATGTTTTTTCTAAGAATGCCGGTTTTCAAGCATAACTCACTTTGTAAGCACGCTCCTTAAATATTTTTCTTTTTTGTTGTATAATGTATTATAGTGTTAAAGTGAGTGAAATTAGTTTTAAAATTAAAAGAACTTGAACTTGAATAAAAAAACAGTTCAGCAATGATAATTGACAGCTTTGTAACGAGTTTAAGGATAAGTTATGCAAAAGTGGCTTCAATGAAACTCAATGCAAAACAGAAAAACTTGTCATATCTTTATTTGGCAGTTATTTTACCAGTTATTTCTGATGTTTCACCAGCGTGGAATGGGCTATTTAATATATGAAAACTAAAGATTAGGTCAGCTTTTTTCAAGTACCTGAAGTTTCTCCTCGGACTCCCTCTTTGCACCAAAAATACACATCTGGAGAATGAGTATGCAATATGCAAAATTTTAATTCAGAGATCATGCTTGCATACAAGCTCCAAGTGGCCTTTCTGATTGTGTATCTACATACTTGATGTACAGTGCTGTTTGCTGAATGTTGTATTTTTCGGGTTTTGTATACATGTTTATATGAAGTCTTGTGGGTTAGTATATTTCTTATTCTCTTTTTTGTTCGTTTACTATGCGTATTCTTCTTTCGTTTAGTAGTGGGTTATAAATAAAAATAATTTATTACAAGTATCCCCTTATGAAAAACTAAGATGAGCATGATGTCTTTTCATTTAGCTCAACCTTTCCAATAACAAGCTCTGAAAATCCCTAGCATAACACCCCTGGCTGCTACTAGGAAATTGTAAATACACCCTTTTGACGATCTGGATACTTATGACACCTTTCGATCTAGTTTTAAACCTCCTCAGCATCCCATGAAAATAAAACTTAATACTCTAATCTGTTCCTAAGACACTGTATCCACGATATTTTGACAGCCTGGATGCACTTAAACCCTTTTCATTTGGTTTAAAAGTAGTAGCAGCAGTAGTAATAGTAGTTGCCCTGGAAGTTTCAGCTTAATACCCTCAGCTGTTCTTGAGATATTGTTGCTATATCCTATTGACAACAAGTATGCACATTGTACCTTTTTATTCAGTTTTTTTTTTACAAGCATAAACTTTCCCTGTAAGTTTGATTTGGTTAAATTTTTGGTTAGTAATATAAATAGTAACAAAAGTGATTTTGATAGCTCTGAAAATTTTAAGAGTTCCATTCACCTCTGGAGGTGAATGGAGCTCGTCCAGAATGATGCAGACCATGTCGGCTGACCACATACCTCTGGATGGGGTTTCCCTTAACTAAATGCTCCGATCAGGGTGGCCTCAACCTCATGAGGTGGATGGAGCCCACCCCAGGATTCTCAGTATCCAGGTAAATCCTGGCTCTAATCAGAATCCCGGCCTAGGGTCGGTTGGGCTTGCAACCCTCCACCCGAGACCCATCGCAACGAATAGCTTAGCAACTGCCTCGGATCACCAACCTTCTTTTATCCCATCACGACCCTTGCTTGCCCCTGGACTGAGAAATAACCAGCGTTTGAATCTTCTTCACCAAGGTGGCCTCCGAATTGCCACCTGGAATGTATTGACATTAAATTTTCGTGGAGCTAAGACGCTTTTGGCGATGAAACTGAAGTGATCCTGCATCTCTATTGCTGGAATAACAGAAACCCACCTAGTCGGGAATGGAAATGATCCCTTAGGTGAGGGATACCACCTTCTCTGGTCTGGCCAGACAACCACCAGAAGAAATGGGGTTGGACTAGTTCTTGATGACAAATCCAAGAAGTGTCTACTGTCATTCACTCCCGTCTTAGATAGAATTACTAATGCTCGACTCAATCACAAGCAAGGAAAAATGACGGTCCGTGTTTGTTATGCCCTGACAAACAAAGCTGAAACCAAAACAAAGGACACTTTCTACTCTGCCTTGACGAATGAATTGTCTAAGATATACCCACACGATACTGTCATTCTCCTAGGTGAACTTAATGCAACTGTGAGCGACAACCACAACTTATGGTGACAAATCATTGGACCAGTTACTCCGGATTCCCTAAATGACAATGGTCTAAGGCTTCTACAACTCTGCAGCATGAACAACCTTGTGATTATGAATACTATGTTTGCAAGGAAGGACATTCACAAATATACATGGTACAGCAACAACAGCCATACCAAAAAAAATGACCGACTACATCATCATGTCACAGAGATGGAGGTCTTTGATCAGTAACTGCAGGAAGTAAAGGGCAGCTGAGATTGGCAACACTGGTCATCGCCTCGTCGTCGCTAACATGCGAGTAAGGCTCAAAGCCCATTACTCAGAACCAAGACCAGTCAAGATCAATGTCTCTCGCATCTGCAATCAAAAGATACGGTCGAAATATGCCATTGATGTCTCGAACCGCTTCAACGCACTCCTACCATTTGAAAGTTGTGAAAACGCATGGCTCTTGTTCAAAAAGAATGTCCTGGAATCAGCGACAGCAAATGTTGAACAGAAAAAGCGTGCTAATAAAGCGTGGATTCAGTTGGATACGCTTGACGTCATAGAGCAAAGACGTAAGGCGAGGTTACTTGGTGACATGCCAACCTATAGAAGCCTTAATGGTGTCTGCAACAAACTGATACAGCAAGACAAGAAGCTATTTGTGGAAGGAAGGCACATGAGCTAGAGGGTGAAGCCAAGAAAGGTGATGTTGGCAGTCTCTATAAGCATCTCCGTGATCTAACAGGCAACATAGCCCCCTTGGTTGCATCTGTTGTCTCTGTGGATGGCCAGCCGCTCACTGACAAAGCTGCCCAGGTCAGTCAATGGAAAGACTACTTCTTGGACCTCCTCAATGCTGAAGCCGTAGCGAAGACTGACCGGGAACTCATCAGCCTAGCCGCTAGCACCCAGGAACTGCTGACAAGTGACTCAGAAACTCCTTTCACGTCATCAGAAATCTACAGAGCAGTAAAACGTTTGAAGAACAACAAAGCAGCAGGCATATGTGGAATATCTGCTGAGCTCCTGAAGTATGCTGGACCAGCGATGCTACTTTAGCTCCATATACTATTTTCTATGGTTTGGCGCACAGAATGGATCCCGAAGGACTGGCGAGATGGTATAATCCTGCCCTTATGGAAAGAGAAAGGCGAGCAAGAGCATCTGTTCAAACTACAGAGGGATAACGCTACTTTCAGTGCCTGGAAAGCTCTTTGCTATGACCCTTCTGGATAGATGCACGAGTATCTTCAGAAGAAAGAGGAGAGTCCAGCAGGCGAGGTTTATGCCTGGGAGAGCCACTGTCGAACAAATCTTTACCATGTGCCAGTTAATTGAGAAGACGAAGGAATTCAGGAGGAAAGCATGTCTAGCCTTTGTGGACTTCAAGGCTGCGTTTGACTTGGTGGATCGTAACTCGCTCTGGCTGATACTTTGATCAACTGGTCTACCAGACTAATACTGCAAGTTGTTTGAAAAGCTTTACAAAGAGACCGTGGGTTGCATCCAAGTTAACAGCAAACAGAGCACAACATTCGGCATCAAAACTGGTGTATGACAAGGGTGTGCTGCCGCCCCGGAACTGTTCAATTGTGTGATAGACAATGTCATGACACGAACAACAAATCGCCTGCCCTTTGGTCTGCAGTTTGGAGATCACGTTCTGACGGACGCTGACTTCGCAGATGATCTTGGTGCCGTTGCTGACTCAATCGACCAGTTGACTGACGCTCTGGAAGTCCTGCAGGAAGAGGCAGCAAAAGTTGGGCTGAAAAAAAACTGGCTTAAGACAAAGATAATGGCAATTGAGCCCCCAAGCCCAGTCTCGCCCCCTGAGAACATAACTGTTTGCAGAGCTCCTGTTGAAGTTGTAAAGAACTTCACTATTCTTGGCACTGCGCTGTCTAATGACGGCTCTATAGAGGAAGAGGTGTGCAGCCGAGTTTCAAAGGCCTCATCTACCATCAGAAGGCTCAACAATCTCTGGAAAATGCCACATATATCTAGGTGCATGAAGATGCACATTTATAATGCAACCGTAAGCTCAGTCCTCCTCTATGCAGCGGAAACCTGGCCTCTCAAATCAACAATCCTCAGCATGATAGACGTCTGCCAGACGAAACAGCTCCATCAGATTGAGGGACTTCGATCGTACGATTTTGTAAGCAACGCGAGGTTGCTCACACTCACCTCTCAAGTGCCATTCTCCATCCAAATAGCGCGCCGTACTCTCAGATGGTTCGGACACCTCCTGCGTATGCCGACGACAACCCCAGCCCGAAAAGTCTACGATTTCGACGCTAAAGCTCATGGCTGGTCTCGCCTGAGGGGCAGACCCCAGACAAGGTGGAAGGATAGCCTCAACAAATTCCTTGAGATAGCTAACATTGCTGTTGACGAGGCCCCACTAATACCAGCAGACTGGTCAGCCTGTAGAAGCAGAGTTGCGACGCTCTCTACACCACCCCCAACACGGCAGGAGCCTTAAGTAAGTAAGTAAGAAAATTTTAGCTTAATACCCAAAGACGTTGCAGAGATATTAATAAAATACCCCATTGGTAACCCAACTGCACACAGTCTGTTTTGATTTGGTTTAGCATCTCCCTCAGAACACCTTGAAAGTTTCACCTTAATACCCTAAGCATCCCTTAAATACTGACGCTATGTCCTTTTAACAACCTGCATGCAAATAGTGCTTTGATTTAGTTCATCACTGCCCTCGCCATCCCCTGAAAATTTCACCTAGCATTTGCCTTGGCATTTGCAATAGTAGTAGTTGTATTAGCAGAACTAATAGTAGGAGTCTTGGGAGTATAAGTGGTAATAACAGAAACAGAATTACTAGTAGTAGCAGCAATAGTATCCACCTTGGGTCATTTTCAATAGTTCAAAATTTCCTCATCATGCCCTGATAGTTACAATTTTATACATAATTTTTTAAACCACACTGGCCTGCCATAATGTAAAAAAAGGAAACGATCAAAACTGGGGATTTTAAGGCCAAACAAGAATACTGAAAAAACAAACAAAGCAAATATTTCGAGAGGACAACCGCCTCTCTTCTTCAGTGCAAAAGGAAATTATATATTCAAGGAAAGTGCCAAAGAAAAAACCAACAAAACACAAGCAGAAAGTCAATGTGAAAAAAAAAACAATGAAAACAGCAAATAATTAAAAGATGAATAAAACTGAATAAAAAAGCCAAAAATTATAAGAATTAAAACCAAATACCTAACAACCATAAAGTGAGTTATTCACCAATATCTGCAATTTGAACAAAATCCAAAAAATTATGAACTGCCATTGACGGATACTAGCAAACAACTGAGAAATAAAAGAAAACATTCATTCACTCAAAACAACACGAACAACCAATTAAATAAGTTGGAGAACTATGTCATTTTATCTCTGATTTTAATAATTGCGTTTCTTGCAAACACCCTTTGGGACCTAAGAGGTTGTTGATGTGTTTGATTATATTATTGGGAAAGTGGTTCAATGTTTATTTGAGGGATTACTAAAGTATCAGTTTCTCTTTTGAGAAAACCAAAATATGACTCATTTATTCTTAAATCACCAAAATCTCTGTTCAAAGCTAGACCTAAATATTGGTATTTAAAAACTTCAACAGCTTCCCTGTAGTGCTGGACAATACCTTTATTGTGTGAAATTAAACTAGCTTAGACACAATTTTCTGTTTTTTTTTCGCTTTTTGAGGGTGTTATTAATGAGATTAGTGTTGATCAGTTCTTCTGATGTATCAAAGACCACTCGAGCATGGAATTCTGTAGACATCAGATTTTTTACATTTCGGGAATAGGTTTTTACCTTGATAAATTTGGGAACTGATAGTTTTAATGGCTCTATAACCAGAGTAAATGTCATTTTTCTTCAGATCTTGGAAATGTGTTCTGAAACACTTTTTACATACCAGAGACCAAGGTAAGCAGAATTTTCCCTTTGATTTGTGTTAACTGCGTCACTATCTGATAACTTTTTAATACATTTTTCTATTACAGAATCTATTAAACTAATTGGATAACCATTCACAAACAAAACATCCATAAGGTGGTTGAGCTCTGAATAGGTACTTGCTCAAACCCAGTTTCATTTGTATATCAGTAAGAGCAAATGTAGTATGTTTTGGTGTCACCTCAGTGAAGGCAAAAACACTAACTTCATGCCTTGTTGACATCAGCAACTTAATTTCATTCATCTTTGTAGTTATACAGTCTACATGACTATAAAGTACCATAAATCCCTCAATAATATTGTTGTCACCATTAGCTTTGTTAGATCCAGAATCACATTATTTAAAAATTAATGGTATCCAATATGGGTTCATTATTTCTGTTATCCAATTTAGCACTAACAGACAATTCAGTTTGTGTATATATTGTAGAGCCAATTTCACTAGTACTATCACAAATAGAAACACTACTTATAGAACTATCTACAAGTCTTAAAGAGGTACCAGATATATCTATGATTCCATGACATTCTCCTGCAATGGTGACTGATGTGTTGCAAGGGTAAAAGACTAATTGCTATTAAAAGATCAGAGCCTAGTTTTTCAGAGGTTAGGGCAGTTAGCCTAAATCTGAATTTCATGTAATTTACTATGCCTTAGAAATAAGGAAGGCTTAGAGTATTGAGGTTGAAATCACCTATCCAAAGCATAATTTAGACTCTGAATGTATTCCTTAAAGTACCCTTCTCATAACTCATCTATTTTCCAAGATACCAAAAAGCCTCTTATCGAGAACTTTATCTGAATTATATAAGAATGTACATACTTTAAATTCAGTCATGCTTGGCTAATTGCTATTATATGCATTTAAGTGAATTGTCTGTAATGTTGGAATTAATATTTTTATGACCATTCAATAATATACCCTACAACTGCTAGCAAAACATTTTGAATTAAATTCCACTTGGTAGAAGTGCTGAAAAATTTGAGAGCTATTGCTAATTGGTGGGAGGCACTTGTGCTGAATCCTAACCCATTATTGGGGTACCACCTCCATGTTGAAGATGCGGTAATGAGTTGCGTGGCAGGTGGCACCGTTTCCCGTCTAATGATGCATGGCAATGGATTTATGGGCTTTGTTGGGCTAACCACCCGGCAAAGCTTCTTTTACCTGGTTATGATTAACAACAAAAAGCCTTGGACCAAACAGCCATTTCGATGATGACCTTTAGCACATCCACCCATCATCCAAACGGACCTGTTTATGGTAGCCCACTGTAATGTACAAGGTCTCAGATCTAAGTTTGACCAGTTCCTACATTTAGTGAACTCGGTCAAGCCATCTATCATGTGCATCACTGAGACCAATCTAAACCAAGAAATTCCGAGCAGTGAGGTTGCCATACAGGGATACACGCTCCTCAGGCGGGATTGAGAGCGTACTGACAGCGCTAAATACGGAGGAGGAGGTGTTGCTGTTTATATACAGAGCCATATACCTTATTCATGCCTGGACATACCAGATTCAGCAGACGAAGAAGCTCTGTGGGTCAGGGTGACCCTCCCAAATAAATCCGTGATTGTCAGTACCATGTATAACCCTCCAACTTACCAGATTACCAGCTACCTTGAAACCTCCCTTGAATACATTTGGGGCAAGTACACTAAGTCTGCCATTATCCTTCATGGAGACTTCAACGTCCATCATAGCGTATGGCTTTGCAGCAAAAATACTGATAGGGAAGGGTCAGACTTGTATGATCTATCTCTCTCTTATGGGCTGGAACAACTTGTTGATTTCGTCACGTATCACAGCCCAAATGGATCATCTCGTCTTAACTTATTCCTTACTGATCACCCTCACTCCTTTAATGTAGACGCTCATGCTTTCACCAGTAACCATGTTGCCGTCGTTGCATGTGGAAACCTACGTATTCTGCCTCCAGTAAAGCAGGAATGAACAATCTGGCTATACAAAAGAGGTTATTGGGATGGTTTGAGAAACACTCTTTTTTCTCAGCAGTGGAAAGCCTTCCTCCTGGAAAGCCCAGAGAAAGCTGCAGATAAGTACCAGCAGGCCATAGTTGACTCTGTCAAAAAGCATACCCTTTCAAAGCGGATCCAGGTGTTCAGTAAGGACAAACCTTGGTTCAACACCCAGTGTAAGAAGACAATCCGAGCAAAGCAAAAGGCACACAAGCAATGGTTACTTTTGAAGAGTGAAGAGGACAGAATTGCATTCATAAATGCGCACAAAGATGCAGTTCGAGCAATTCGGCAGTCCTGGGTTCAGTATAAGGAGAAATTCGCCACCAAGCTTCAACTTGCTTCAGCAAAGAGTTGGTGGAAAATTGTCAAGGAGGCTTTACTGTTGTCCAAGGGGACTGCAATTCCTTCTCTCCAGAGTAACAGGACAGTGGTACAAGATCCACAGGCAAAGGCTGAATCTCTTGCTAAGGCTTTTGCCAAATTCTTGAATCTAGTGATGATGGTAGAGAAGTGACAAAATTCTCTGACTGAACTGACACTGTCCTGGAAAGCATGAATTTTTCTGCTCCCAAGATCCTTTGCATTCTGCAACATCTGGAAGTGACCAAAGCCACAGGTCCTGACAACATACCAAATGTTGTCCTCAAGTCCTGCAGTGTTGAACTAGCTGGACCCTTGTCATTGCTTTTCTGGCTGTGCTTTTGCTCTGGAACCTTCCCACAAACATGGAAGTCCGCCCATGTTATGCCTACTCTAAAGCCAGAAGGCAATCCAACAAGTGTGGGCTCCTGCAGGCCTATTAGCCTTCTCTCCTGTGTTGACAAAGTCTAAGAGAGCATCTCCAATAAAATGCTTCATCAGTACCTGGAATCAAATGACCTTCTAGGCAATCGCCAATATGGATTCCGCCGGAAACGCTCAACATTAGACTGCCTAGTGGCCCAATATCAGGAGTGGATAGAACTACTGGCAATGGGATACGACATCAGGCTACTATCCTTCAACATTGCGAAAGCTTTTGAAAGAGTATGGCACCGTGGCCTGCTAAAGAAATGTGTATTGTGTTTGTGGATGTCTGTTAAAAGTGATTGAGATCTTTCTTTCCAATTGTTCACTGCAGGTTGTTCTTGATGGGTTTATTTCCTGCAAATATCCAGTGAAAGCAGGGGTGCCCCAGGGCAGTGTCTTGGGACCTACGCTCTTCCTTATCTACATAAACAACATGGGAGACAACCTTGCAAACCCTCTGCATCACTTTGCCAATGATACCATGACACACTCAGCTGTCCCTAAACATGAAGACCCAACACAAGCCTCCCTTTCCCTACAGATGGATCTTTTGAAAATTGAAAAGTGGTCTGATGCATGGATGATCAACTTCAATGCATCAAAAACAAAGCTCCAGCCTCTAAATGAAAGGTTTGATGTAGCGTTGATGGCTGTTTTCTACAAGTACATGAATTTGCCTCCCTCAGATGAGCTCTCTCGAATTTTGCCCCCCTTTGTCCAGCCAACAAGGCAGACACGAAGGCACACAGCTTGGTCCAATTATCTAAAGGAGGATACACCAAAAACCGAGTACTTGAGGAACAGCTTCATCCAGCATTGCACTTCTATCTGGAATGATCTTCCTGGGGATATTATCCCTGCAAATCCCTCTGTTGACACCTTCAAAAGAAGGTTCAATAGACATTTAAAAACTTGAGGCCATTGAAAGAGGTAAATAAATAGCGGCATATCAGATACTTTGAAGTACCTGGTGCTGTGAATATTGGAAAAAAAAATAATAATTAGAGTAAAGCCAAGGCAGATAGTAAGATGGTAGTAGCAAGTGGCAAAGCTGGGATAACCCTTTTTCAGAATTTTATAAAAATGATGTACTTTGACTTGTTAATAGAAAGTCAATCATCCATCCTAGGGTAGAACTTTAAACCAAATAATATGCCATATGAATGGGTTTTTTCAAAATTTAGGAAAAGTATTCACTGATCTTTGAAACCTTGTAAATTGGAACTGAGCAAAGTTGTGAAGCTGAAAATAATTTTCTTGTACTGCATTTCAGCAGAAGATCTATTTTGCAAGTTTTCACTTTTATAACACAGATTTTTAAAGGTTGTCAAAGGCCAGTGCTTTCTAGAGGGAGAAGGAGTGGAGGTAGGTACTTCAAAATACCTTCCTGGGAAATATATTGGGTAATGTTTATATTAACAGATTATTCAGATAGCTAAGAAACAAACTTAGATCTATGGTCAGAATTGCATCCTGAATCCAAATTTAGCACTCATTAGCATCAGAATTTAACTTTACACCCAACCATTTATATACCAATTCAGGATATATATTTGCACATTAGCAGAATGGGGATAAAAGGCTTAAGGGCACTTGCTCACCTGTGAGTCCAAGCAAATCCAGTCCCTCATTTTGTATTTAAGTCCAGTGAACATAGTCTGTTATGAGTTAACGAAAAAATCTTGATCATCCCTTAGTTCTATGACTATCTACCTTAGTTTTGCCCTAAGATGGATAGATGATAGGCTATCTATCAACAAGTGAAAATGATATCATTTCTATACAATCCTGAAAAAGGCTTTGCCTCTCAGGGAAACTTAGTGTTCAAATGAACAAGTGGTAGTTTTACGTTTTGTCTGGGGGGGGGGGGGCAGCTGATTCTGCGATAAAGGGTGGGTGGGGGGCTGAAGTGATATAGGCAGTTCACAAAACCTTACATTGCCAGCAAGTTCTATCATACATTTAATATCTTTATTAATAAGTAATCATCAAAAATCATAAATCATCAATAATCTTCAGCACTAATTGATCTTCTTGGATTAGGGCTAAATATTTTGAAGATAAAATAAAAGTTCAAAATAGGGATAAAATCCTTTTTAATAGACAGTGTATAGAAAATTCACAAAAAATACCAGATATTTTGGTCACATATACAGTGACTGTCATCAGTAGTAAAACTAAACTAAAACAATTTAAAACAAAAGTTTATATACAAAATCAAATAAAACAACATATTGATTAAATCTCTAATTCTTTTCAAAGCAAAGGCGGAAGCTAGCCTCTTTGACCTTCTTGGATTCAGTTCATTAGCATTCAATGATATAACATTTGGACAAAGGCCAACTACATTGGGTGAATTGAACTTCTACTCTGTCAGATTTTAATAAATTATCATAGATCACCCAAATTCACCTGTATACTGATCCACAACAATATTCTCAAAAAGGATTTTCTTTATTTCAAGAGTTTCACAAAAATTTTGCTTTAAACCCTGATCCCTAGAAATCAAAGAGACATTCTCAAATAAAATAAAATGGTCTGGAAAATTGAAAATATGTTCTGAAATGGCAGAAGTAAAATCTTCAGACTTAGAATCTTGCTTTAAAGCTGAAGAAATAGAATCTTTATGTTGTAATAATTTTATTTCCAAACTATGGATAGTACATTCCAAATATGAGCTTCCGCAAGTACATGGGATCTGATAAGCCCCACTTTGTTGCCCCAATGAAGTTAGATCCTTCCCAGAATTTAGAAAACTACCCAAAGTATTATTACTCTTTAAAGCTACCCTTAGACCATTGCTTTGTAAAATTCTTTTAAGTTTTCCACTTAGCCTGGGTACATATGATAAGGAACAAAAAACATCCTTCTCCTGAGTTGTCTCCACAACTTCCTTAGAAATCTCTAAAAACCTTTTTCTTCTTTTTGAAAAAGACTGGTTAATTAACTACTCTGGATACATGTTGCTTATTAGTATTTTCCTTAGAAAAGACAACTCCTTGAAAAAATTTTGGAGAGCAAATACAAAGATCTGGTCAGTTAAAGAGATGATCAAACCAATTTTTACTTGGCAAGCATGACCAGAACTATAAGACAAAAATCTATTGTTATTTGTCAGTTTTCTGTAAAATTTTTGAGGAGGAATTGTCTTTTCTAAGGAAAATATTAATAAGCAACATGAATACAGAGTGGTTAATTAACCAGACTTTTTCAAAAAGAAGAAAAAGGTTTATAGAGATTTCTAAGGAAGTTGTGGACACAACTCTGGAGAGGATGTTTTTTGTTCCTTACCATATGTACTCAGGCTAAGTGAAAAACTTAAAAGAATTTTGCAATGAAATGGTCTAAGGGTAGCTTTAAAGAGCAATAATACTTTGGGTAGTTTTCTGAATTCTGGGAGTGGGGTTTATCAGATCCTATGTACTTGTGGAAGCTCATATGTGAGATGTACTAACCAGAGTTTAGAAATGAGATTATTACAACATAAAGATTCTATTTCTTTGGCTTTAAAGCAAGATCCTAAGTCTGAAGATTTTACTTCAGCCTTATCAGAACATAGGCTATTTTCAATTTTCCAGACCATTTTATTTTGTTTGAGAATGTCTCTTTGATTTCTAGGGATCAGGGTTTAAAGCAAAATTTTTGTGGAACTCTTGAAATAAAGAAAATCTTATTCAAGAATATTACTTTGAACTGGGATACAGGTTAGTTTGGGCTGAACTCTATCTATGATAATTTATTAAAATCTGACAGAGTAAAGTTCAATTCACCAAATGTAGTTGACCTTTGTCCAAATGTTATATCATTGAATGTTAATGAGCCAAATCCAAGAAGGTCAAAGAGGCTAGCTTCCACCTTTGCTTTAAAAAGAATTAGAGATTTAAACAATATGTAGTTTTAGTTGATTTCATATATAAACTTTTGTTTTAAATTGTTTTAGTTTAGTTTTACTACTGATGATGGTCACTGTATATGTGACCAAATATCTGGTATTTTTTTGTGAATTTTCTATACACTGTCTATTAAAATGGATTTCATTCCTATTTTGAAATTTTATTTTAGCCTATGGCATGGAAAGGCAGTTTGGTCTCTGAAATTATCTATTTTGAAGATATTCTTGTTTGACTTTTATTCTATCATTTCATCTGTTTATTTCTAGCCTTTTCAACCATCTACCTTTCATCAACAGCTTTTTTAACCATCTACCTTTTTTCAACCATAAGTAGTGTAAATTTAAAGTTCTAGGGGGGAAGCTACACCCCTCTGCCCCCCTTCTTCTATACACCCATGCAAATGAACAAAAAATTTGGATTCAGGATGCAATTCTGACTATAGGGGTAAGTTTGTTTCTTAGATATCTGAATGATCTGATTATATAAACGTTATCCTGTACTTTAGTTTGCAGATCTGTCCCTGAAAGTTTCATTTTCCTTACCTAAACCTTTTCTAAGATAGCAAAAGTAGCTTGTCTAGAATTTAACCCTTATTATTTTTGGTAAAATTCTACTTTAGCTACTTTTGACTATCTTGGAAAGGGGTTAGGTTAAGAAAATGAAACTTTTAGGGATGGGTCTACAGGCTAAAGTATGTCCCGGGAAGATATTTTGAAGTACCCACCTCCACTCCTTCTCCCTTTAGAGGGTCCTGACCTTTGATGACCTTTAAAAATATGTGAATTATAGAATTGAAACCTTGCAAAATAGATCTTCTGCTTAAATGAAGTACAACAAAATTGTTTTCAGCTTCACAACTTTGATCAATCCCAATTTATAAGGTTTTAAAGATATGCAAATACATTTCCTAAATTTTGGAAATAAACTATTTATATGTCTTAAAATTCTGCTCAAATAACTGAAATTGCATTTTCAGAGCTAAAGTCAGAGAAAAAGAAACTGATACTGAAAATTAATGTAAAATGTTGTTTTGTCAAAATTTCAAAGGGTATAGACCTGTCATGTAGGCAAATTTCAGGACCCTCTAGAGGGAGAAGGAGTGGAGGTAGGTACTTCAAAATACCTTCCCGGGACATACTTTAGCCTGTAGACCCATCCCTGAAAGTTTCATTTTTCTAACCTAACCCCATTCCAAGATAGCCAAAAGCAGCTAAAGTAGAATTTTACCTTATTTTTTAAATAAGTTTTTGACCAACTGGATAAAATTGAAATGTGTAGGTTACTTGAACTGATTTGATTGTTCTACAAACGTCCTTAATTTTTCAAAATTAATGCCTAATTGGGACGTTTCTTACAGGGTTGGCAAAGCATGAAAACAATATTACCACATTCTTAAAAAACTAATCACTAGATCAGCGAAAAAATCACTAGATAATTGACTAGAAATCACTAGAATTATAATACTCTTTATAAATATAATTATCAATTGTTTTGTTTCTTTACCATGTTCTGTACAGGTGCGCCTGTATTAAGGGGGTAAAGTTACCCTCCTAGGTATGGAAATATAACTTAAGATTTATGTTTTGTTTTTTCTCAAGCGAAAAATATCCTTGAAACTTTGAAAAATGTATTTTCGCATCTTTATGCAAAGAACAGTATAAAATCCTTATTACCTCTATGAATTTTCCCAAATTGGTACCTTTGGCTTATTTCCCGATCAAAAGAGTATGGGAAACTATATTTTCCCATACTCTTTGACACGATCATTGAGGATTGTATACACGATCATTGAGGATTGAACCTTTTTTAGGATTGTATAAAAATGATTTCATTTCCTTTGTTGATAGATAAATCCATTTGTTATCCATCCATAGGTTAAAAAAGAGCATGGGCTCCTCACCTAGATCACGTCACTGTCAAACAACATAGTTTTTAATTATATAATGTTATAGAGGTAATTACATGGCTAAAAAAAAGAAAAAAAAGAGGAATTGAACGAGGTCTTAAACTTACTCATCTTTCCAATTACCCAGGACAAAACAGTACAACCGAACCGTCAGCCATATCGAAATGTCCAAATCCATGCAAATCGTCATCAATAAATGTAAGCCGTTGTAAATGTACAAGCAAAAACACCTTCAATCTAACGAAATATTTCCAAGTAGTAACCTTTCATTAGGACTCATCAGAAGAATACCACCTGCCTAAACGGGTTTCAACACTTTAATTTCTTTTCCCGGCACGGTGGAGCGTCTACCCTAAGCTCTTTTATGGTATCCCTATGTCAGGTAAAACTTGCGAACTACGTGCATACTAGTAAAACTATTCAAAAAATACATAAAAATAAGATTGGTGCTATCCTTAATGGAATCTTATGGGTCAATGAAACTTAAAACAATTCTGGAATAATTAAAGACTCTATGGGCAGGACGTGAGTTATAAAACAGAGTACTTTATTGATTTCTGGAAACAATTATAGATTTAAAGTCCTTCAAGCTGGTCTGGAAACATTGTACAAATACGAAAATCCCAGACGAAAAATGAAAGAAAAATTACATTAAAATATCCTTCAATATTTCTTGATATATTTTGTATATTTACCTAAAAGTTCATTATAGATAATTTTTTTAATTGCCAACTAATCTTATTGGCCAAAAACCCTTTTAAGATCAGTTTTTGGCTAAGCGTTTGACATCTGTTTTTAAAGTCTGTGTAATTAATACAAATTCTTGCATAGCTAAATAGTTGGAAATAATAAGCTGAATAGGCGATATTTGAATTTATATAACTTTCGACGAATGATTAATTACTTCAGAATTAAAATCATTAGTTTTAATATATATTTTAAAAACTAATTCATTATTATTTGGAATATTAATATTTATATATAAGAAATCATCAGAATGTCCTGTCCCACAGCTAGGCTCCTATTTTTTTGAATCTCCATAAACTCCACGCAATTTATTACTAGGAGATCATCCAGATGTCTTTTATTATTTGAAAGGTAGTATTTCACATTATTCGGGCTATTTCTTTTTATTATAAATTCATATTCTAATTGACTTAAAAATAAGTCCGCAATAAATAGACAAGCATTCCCACCCATTGGAATGCCAATAATTTGTTTATATAATTTAACATCAAACCTTACAAAAGTATTTAACAAAGCAAATTGCAATGAATCACATATCATGTCCAAGCAATAACATCTTGAGCTGATAGTACTTTTAAAGAAATTCGTCCGTCGGGCTTTTTTATTAATTAATTGAAAAAAAAATTTCCACAAAATAAGTTTTTCAAAGAAAAGTAAAGAACTCCACTAAATCAAAAATGAACAAAAATAAAATCAAATAATCTACCAAGTGTGAAACTACCACAAATCACCATCGATAATTAAAAGAAACCCAAAACGAACAGAGATTACAACAAATACTATTATTACTACTACTAATAACAACTCAGCGCAGCACCAAGCCACCTGAGGCAAACACAGCTATGCACGCTCCATCTCCACACCAATCTATTCGAAGCCTCCCTTTTCACAACCGCCCACCGGGTTCCCATTTCCTTTAAATCTTTCTTTATGACGTCCTCCCAACCCAGACGAGGACGACCTGCTTTCCGTTTATCCCTAGACGGTTGACCGAAAAGAAAATCTTCGGCAATCTGTCATCCTTCATCCGCAAAACGTGCCCTAGCCACCTCAACCTTTCTTTCATTATAGCCCTAGAGAGCAGTATTGTACCACATTTTTTCGTTTATGCTTCAGAGCCTTATTTGACCACTGTCATCACTGTAGCTTCTAATATTCTAATCTTGGTTTGCAGACTTATCTTCCTATTCTTCCAAACTTTTTTTAAGTGTGAAAAAACAACCTTAGCCTTGGCTATTCTATTTTTAACATCTTCACTGCTCCCACCATCTTTACCAATAATTCTACAAAGGTAAGTGAAGCTGCTCACCTGATCAATCTTTTCATTACCCAACGTCACCTTTTCATCTTCACTTATTCCTAGCCTTAGTGACTTAGTCTTCTTAACATTTATTTTCACCTATTCTAGCACCCTGAACTCGCAAAATCTCTAAAACTTCATTCATTTTAATCATTCTTTCATCTAAGATGCTTAAATCATCAGCATAATCTAACTCCAGGAGACTTTTTCCTCCCCATTTGATTCCAAGGTCTCCCATTGCCTTTCCTGTGTTCCCTAAGACAAAGCCATCAAAATAATCCATATAAAGGGGGATAAAACACAACCCTGCTTAACTCCTGATTTAATAAAAAACCAGCTGCTAACCTCATTTCCTACCTTAACCGCAGCAGTGTTATTCTCATACAAAGCACTAATCACTTTAATGTATTTGTATGGTATACCCTACAATGATAAAACCTAAAAAGTATCATATTACTAAGTAATATACTACCTACAGAGACCAAACTAATGCCTCGATAATTACCACACTCACTTTTATTACATTTCTTATAAAGAGGCTTAATTAAGGTATTCCTAAAATGGTTAGTTACTTCCCCTTTTTAAAAAATAATATTCATAATTTTCAGTAGCTTATTTCTAACCCTAGAGCGACCATATTTAAGGAACTCATTTACCACCCTATCAGAACCCGGAGCCTTATTATTTTTTAATTCTTTTATTACTGTTGCTAATTCCTCCTCACAAAACAAATCTTCCTTCGCATCCAAGGTATCATAAACTTTTTCATTTTCCTCTTTTACCTTTTCCTGCAACTCTATCTCGGCTAAGCAAATTCTCAAAATGTTCGGCCCATCTCTCTTTAGTTTTTTCCTTAACGCTAATTGCGGCCCCATTTCTATCTTTAACTCGGCCAGGTCCACAATGACTACTCCCTCTCAATTTGTTAACATGCCAGTACAATATTTTACTATTTTGCCCTCTAGCTGTATCTTCCAGACCCACGACAATTTTATCCATGACCTCCACTTCACACGTCCCTAGTCCATATTTTAATGCTTTCTCCACTTTCTTTACATTCCTTTTGTTTTCGTATGATCTATCACTCAGATAATTCTTGTACATTTCCTATCTCCTTTCTATTAAACAAAAACCTTTTTACTAATATTTTCAGCTTCAGTTCTAGCTTTCTTCCCTAAGACACCTTCAGCAACTTCGCAAATTGTTTTTCTAAAATTATTCCAACCATCTTCTACATTATCAAATTTTAAACTCTCAAATTTAGTCTTCAACTGTTCCTGGAAATTTTCTCTCAAATTCTCATCCTGGAGTCTACCAACATCATAACTTCCCGGGAGGTACTTATCCTTCCGATATGTCAGCTTTAGATTAACCCTTGACACTACTAGATCATGATCTTTACTTTTAGCATCAATAACAATAACAATAGAGGTTTACAATAAAATAATCAATAAGGTTTGCTGTCTTACCATCACATGAATACGATGTGAACTTATGAGCCATTTTTTGACCAAAAACCGTATTGGATATAACTAGATTGTTATACCTACAAAATTGCAAAAGTCTGTATCCATTACTGTTTTCTTTTCCTACACCAAATTTACCTAGGCTAGGATACCATCTATCCCTATTTCTACCGACTTGGGCGTTAAAATCTCCCAGTAATAACATCATATTTCTACCTGGGACCCTGTCTATTTGCTCCTGTAACTGTAGGTAAATTCATCTGAGTTACTAGCATCTCCGTCAGCCGGTTTTACAGGGGCGTATACTACTATAACTGATACCCTGAATCTTTTAGTCATAAAATGAACAATTAACCGAGTCAAACTCAAAACGAGCAGAAATTAACAAGAGTTGAGCTAAAAACCCCGATGCCGTCCCAAGTCCAGAGCATAATTTGCACTTTACTGAAAAAATATAAATGTTTGTACTTTTATAACTTTAATATATCAAATAATATTAACATTTGATTACTAAATATCAGTATATGTATATTAAACTGACAATGCACATTCATATGTATTTTTTTCAGTAAAGTGGAAGTTATATTCTGGCCTTGGGAAGGCATCGGGGTTTTGGGCCCAACTCATGTTAATTTCTGCTCGTTTTGAGTTTGACTCGGTTATTTGTTGTAATTCCCTTTCGTTTTGGGTTTCATTTATTTATCGATGCTGATTTGTGCTAGTTTTCTAAGGAGACCTTATTTTTGTGTAAATTTGGTAACTCAATTTCAGTAAAATTTGGAATTCCCTTTACTTCAATAGATCAGAAATAAAGCGACAATTTATTAAATTACTAGATTAAGAATTTCAATCTCTTCCGTCCCAAGATCCAATTTTCTCTTGAAAGGTTGAAGTTTATTATAAAGAAAGAAAAACGAACAAAAATGGGGTTTTTAAATGCCAAACGAAAATACTGAAAAAACACAGCAAAGCGAATATTTCGAGAAGACAAACGCCTCTCTTCTTCAGCGCGAAATGAAATAGCGTATCCAAGGAAAGTGCCGAAGAAAAAAAACAACAACAAAAAACAAACGCGGAAAGTCAATGTGAAAAGAACCAAAAAACCAAAGAAAAAAACAAAAACTTAAAAGATGAATAAAATTCAATTAAAGCCAAAAATTATAAGAATTAAAACCAAATACCTAACAGCCATAAGAGCGAATTATTCATCAATATCCGCGATTTGAACAAAATCCTAAAAATTATCAAAGTTCATCAAAGTTTTGAAGTTTATCAAAGTTCCAAAGAACATTAACTTCCTTTTTAGGATATAAACCTGAAGTTTGGTTTAATTTATACAACTATTTTGAGATCTAATAAAAAGGTTACACCTAGTTTCCGAGAAACAGTAATTTGATGCAAAGAATTTTAATTACACTGGTACCCAAATCTTGTCTGATTATTCAAGTGTAGCTCTTTCAATTAGAAGTATTCGATAGCCTAGAATTAACTTAATACTTTTTTCGGTAAACATTCGTGGATTGAACAACAGACCTAGAAGAGGTTTAGAAGTATTCAAAATAATTGGGATTAGACTATTTTTCCTTTTATAATTAATATCAGTTGTCACTGGATTCTGAGTTCCGATTCTTACCAACACGCCTCAGTAACAACACGCTACCAAATTTTTAGCCTTGATAAGTAGGGACAACTTTACAGTTTCACGCTTGGTAGATTATTTGATTTTATTTTTGTTCATTTTTGGTTTAATGGAGTTCTTTACTTTTCTTTAAAAAACTTATTTTGTGGAAAAAGTTTTTTATTATTAATTCCTGTTCGTTTTATATTTACATAGTCTTTTCAGGGAAAAAGTAAATGATACTTTACATCTTTTCGTTTTTTTTACGAATATATAGTTTGGCCTGCTATTTGTATGCTGGAGAAAATTTTCAGCAATTTTTAACAACATACACCCTTTTAAAAAATCTGGACACAAATAGTAGTGTTTAATTTAGTGTCATGCCTCTTGTAGTTAACATTGAAAACTTGATACCATTTGCGAAAAAATTTGTTTACTTTCTTTGATAGCTTGGATACACTTACGATATTTTGATTTGGTTAAATCTTAACAGCAGAATTAACCCCGAAAGTTTGAACATAATACCCTCAGTTGTTCTTGGGATACTGGTGAGATGCCTTATTGGGAATTAGCATTAACAAAGTGTATTTTGATTTAATCTTAAAGCAACATTTAGTTTTTAAACATAATGGGCAAATGGGAGGGTGGGCGTGGGAGGGCCCACCCTCCGATCAGTTGCCGATTAGTTAGTGATCGATTAGTTGCCCTCCAATCACTTTCGACTACTAAAAAGGGCATCAACCCTTTCTATTTTCAATTGAATGAGCCATTTTCGAACTTCCTACGATAACTCCTTCAATACGAAGTGCCCTGGTCTAAACAAAAAATAATACATTGTACTCCCATCGACCTTTACCATGAAAATGCCAAGCCTTCCAATAACTTTTGATTATTAAAAAGGGCACTAGGCCTTTCAATTTCCAATCGAATGAGCCCTTTTTGAGTTTCTACGACAACACTTTCTACAAACAACTTATATGCTCCCAGGGCATAAATTACAACCCTTACCCTAAAGGGTGTGAGTGGGGCTGTCATCCTAAAAGACCTAATTCATAGAATTTTCAACTACGATAAACAAAATGGCTATCTAAAAATTTTGTTTGGATGTGTTTGGGGAAATGGTGGGCGTGAGAGGGATGTTAGTTGCTCTCCAATCACTTTCAAGTATTAAAAAAGTCACTAGCCCTTTCCATATCTAATCAAATGAGCGCTTTTGAATTTTCTACGACAACGTTTTCAATGAAACCTTATATGCCCCCTGGGCATAACTTTCAGCCCTTGCCCTGAGTGCTGAAGAGGGGGGGGGGTTGTCATCCTCAAAAACCGAATTTTCAGGAATTTCAACTACGTTGAAAAAAAGGCTATTTGAAAGTTTTGACTGGACGTGTTTGGGGGAATGATGGGCGTGAGAGGGGGTTATTTACACTCCAATCACCTTTGACTATTAAAAACGGCAATAGCCCTCTAAATTTCCAATTGAATGAGCCCCTTTTTAAGTTTTTACGACAACGCTATCTATAAAAATCTTATATGTCCCCAGGGTATAACTTACAACTCTTGCACTGAGGGCTCTGAGGGGGCTATCATTCTAAAAGACCTAATTTCCAGAACTTTCAACTACGTTGAACAAAATGGATATCTCAACGTTTTATTGGATGCGTTTGGGGATATGGTGAGCGTGAGAGGGAGATTAGTTGCCCTTCAGTCACTTTCGACTTTTAAAAAGGGCACTAGTCCTTTCAATTTACAATTTAATGAGCCCTTTTTGAAGTTTCTACATCATCGCTTTCTATAAGAACCTTGTATGCCCCCAGGGCATAACTTACAACCTTTGCCCTTAGGGCTATGTGGGGGTGGGGAGGGGTTTGTCATCCTTAAAGACCTAATTTCCAAAACTTTCAACTACATTGAATAAAATGGCTGTCTAAAAATTTTGATTGGATGTATTTGGGAAAAAGGTTGGCGTGAGAGGGAGGCTAGTTGCCCTCAAATCACTTTCGACTATTAAAAATGGCACTAGCCCTATTAATTTTCAATTGAATGATCTCTTTTTCAAGTTTCTACGACAAAGATTTCAATAAAAGCCTTACTTACCCCGGGGGCATAACTTATAACTCTTGTCCTGAAAAATGTAGGGGGTGTGTCCTGCTCTAAGGTAATATTTCCAGAACTTTCAACTGCGTGGAAAAAATGGTTATCTCAAAATTTTTATTGGAGGTGTTTGGGGAAATGGTGGGCGTGGAAAGGGTATTAGTTCAAATCAATTTCGACTATTAAAACGAGTACTAGCCATTTCAATTTCCAATTGAATGAGCCCTTTTTGAAGTTTCTAAGATAACGCTTTCTATAAGAACCTTATATGCCCCCAGGGCATAACTTACAACCCTTCCCCTAAGGGCTGTGGGGGGGGGTATCATCCTCAAAGACCTAATTTCCAGAACTTTCAACAACATTGAACAAATTGGCTATCTCGAAATTTTGATTGGATGTGTTTGGGGAAAAGGTGGGTGTGAGAGGGGGGTTACTTGCCCTCCAATCACTTTCGACTATTAAAAAGGGCACAAGCCCTTTAAATTTCCAATCGAATGAGCCTTTTTCTGAAGTTTCTACGGCAACAGTTTCTGTTAAAAAAAACCTTATATGCCCCCAGGGCATAACTTACAACCCTTGCCCTGAGGGCTTTGGGGCAGTGTCCTCCTCAAAAACAAAATTTCTATCAGGAAATAATCCACTCTGAACAAAATGGCTATCTCAAAATTTTGATTGGATGTGTTTTGGGTAATTTTAGGCGTGAAAGGGGTGTTAGTTGCCTTCCAATCACTTTAGACTATTAAAAAGGGCACAAGCCACTTCAATTTTCAATTGAATGAGCCCTTTTCGAAGTTTCTACGACAACTTTTTCGATACGAAGTGCCCTAGTCTAAAGGAGAAAAATAATAAATAATACATTGTGTCAACATCGGTCCTATATATCCCCAAGGCATAACTTAAGACCCTTGCCCTGAGGGCTTTGGGGGAGTGTTCTCCTCAAATACATAATTTCTGTCTGGAAATCAACTACGCTGAACAAAATGGCTGTCTCAAAATTTTGATTTGATTTGTTTGAGGAAATGATGGGCATGGAATGGGTGTTAGTTACCTTCCAATCACTTTTGACTATTAAAATTGAAAATAGCCGTTCCAATTTCCAATAGAATGAGCATCCTTCGATACGAAGTGCCCTGGTATGGAAAAAAAACAAAAAAAAGAAATAATACATTGTGCCAACATCGTTCTTTACTTAGGCAGCGCGATTGCGCTGCCTGTGAAAGTATCAATTTTCAAAATCCTATATTGGACAAAAGAAAAAATTTCCTAATAACAATTTTTTTATTTTTCGAATACTAAATCAAGTTACAGAGTATTAAAATCAAATGAATTGACCTTTTTAGCTGAAACCATAGCCAAAGAATCTATCACTTGTAATGAATTACTAACACTCCAATATGGATTAAAGATAGAAAATTTTTTTAATCCAGAGCAATATGTTTTAAATTTATTTCTAATTTATCCTAGAATTAAAGATAGGTCAGTGGCCGTAATTCTGGCTGGACAGTTCATTGCCCCAGCAATAAAAAAAAACGTGGTTTAGTTGGATTTTTAGGAAATTTTACCGTCCAATATAAGAAAGAAAACTTCTTATCATTATCATTAATTTTAATATTGAATTTTTTCTAAATTCCTTTTTCTGTATTTTTAATTAAACTATTATCCTCTAGATGAGCCTTTTCCTATGTATTTGTTGTACGTAAATCTTGATAAAATATCCCAGTCCAGATTCGATTCCGGGTAAATTAATATCTTCTTTTTGTTTAGTACTTAAATTAACAGACAAATACAATCTATTATCCTTACTAACAATCTTATCAAATTTATTGTAATTTGAAATAAATTTTGATTTAGCTAAGATGCAAACTGCATCACAAATTAATTTAGTTGTATAATTACATGTTGTATTATTTTTTGCAATCCAGGACACTTTTATTAAATTATTCCTTGATAACTTACTTAAATTTTTTTATTAAACTGGCCAAACCATTTGTCTCAAATATCTGACATAAATCGATTAAAAATACATTTAAATCCAAGTAATTCTTTCTGTTATTTTTCCTATCTCCCCTTGATCGGTTTTTACGTTTAGTGGGGAAATTAAAAGAAGGGTGCTCAGTTAAACCATTAATACAGTTAGCAACTACATGGGTCATATCTCCATATTTTGCTTCTCGATCATTTAGCTCAAAGGAATAAGCTGTACCGAGAGCATGGATCCAATAATCTTCTTGTCTGCGTTTATTATTTTTCTCTTCTCTAGTAAAATTTTCTAGGTCCAGATTTAATAAAATTGTCATAGTTAGATTAGATGACGAGTAATAACAATGTTGAACTAGATAATTATTAGTTTTTTCCGAGTAATTGTCGTTCTATATCCCGAAGATCTCTTATCTGTATTGTTAATAGTTTTCCCACATATTGTAAATACCAATTTTTACATTCTAGTAAATAAATAATATAAGTTGTTTTATAATTTACATGACCATTTAATAAACATTGCAACATTTTATTATACAAAGTGTTTTTAACACAACTTCGAGGTATGAAGTAATCTCGGCAAGGAAACAAAGACCATTACACTTACTAAGATTCTTCAGACCCTTTGAATATTATTATTACTATTCTTATTCAAAATAAAATCAAAAATCAAATAAAACCAAAACGAAAAACAAAACGAAGTCCAAAATATCTCCAGAAGCAAAGCCAAAAGCCAAAAATTAATAAGGTTATTCTAACTAACTAAAAAAACAACTAAATAAAGCCATAGATTCAAAAAACACTCTCCTAAATGGATCCTTAGCTTCAAATATTAGTACTATCATCTTAAAAAACAAATTGGCCAAATAATCATCAATATTAGGTTAAAAACCTTGACCAGGATTAAGGTCCGTCGGGGAAGAATTTTTTGATGATTGCTTCACCAGCACTAGATAAAACCTGGATTCATATAATGTTTCAGAGGTAATTACTTGGCTAAAAAAAAACAAGGAAAGAGATAGAAGAAGAAAAGAACTGTCATCATAATCCAGCAATTGAGATAAATGAGAACTGGAACGAGGTATTAACCTTACTCATCTATCCAATTATCCAGGACAAAACAGTATAACCAACCCGTGAACCAAATCGAAATGTCCAAATCCAGGCAAAGTCGTTATCAATAATTGTAAGTCGTTGTAAATTTACAAGCAAAAGCACTTTAAATCTAACGAAATATTTCCAAGTAGTAACCTTTTATTAGGGCTCATGAGAAGAATACCATCTGTCTAAATTGGTTTTGACGGTTTACTTTCTTTACCCGGCACGGTGGAGCGTCTACCATAGGCTCATTTATGGTATCCCGATAATATGTAAAACTTGTGAAATACATGCATACTAGTAAAATTTTTCTAGAAAGACATAAAAAATAAGATTAGCTCTATCCTTAATGGAGTCCTATGGGTCAATGAAACTTAAAAACAATTCTGGAATAATGAAAAGCTCTATGGGCCAGACGTGAGTTATAAAACAGAGTGCTTTATTGATTTCTGGAACCAATTAAAGATTTAAATTCCTTCAAGCTGGTCTAGAAACTTTGTACAAACACGAAAATTCCAAAAGAAAAATGAAAGGAAAGCACAGTAAACTATCCTTCAAAATGTCTTTATAACTATTTGTATATTTACCTAAAAGTTTATTATAGAGAAAACATTTTTTTAAATTGCCAACTAATTTTATTGAGAGAAAAACCTCTTAAAATCAGTTTTTGGCTAAGCGTTTGACATTTAATTTTAACATCTGTGTAATTACTGCAAATTCTTGCATACCTAAATAGTTGGGAATAATAAGCTGAATAAGTAATATTTGAATGTATATTACTTTCGAGGAATCAGGAATTAATTAATTTAAAATTTATATCATCAGTTTTATTATATATTTTAAAAGCTAATTTATTACTATCTGACATATTAATATTTAAATATAAGAAACGGTCAGAGTGTCCTGTCCCATAACTAGGCTCCATAATTAACTCTATTGGATAAATAACTTTTTGAAATCTCCATAAACTCCGCGCAATTTATTACCAAGAGATCATCCAGATATATTTTATAATTTGAAAGGTAATATTTTACATTACTACTAATATTTTACTATTTTACTAATATAATACTAATATTTTACTATTTTTATTTATCATATCTTCAAATTCTAATTGACTTAAAAACAAGTCCGCTATTAATGGACTAGCATTCCCATCCATAGGAACGCCAATAATTTGTCTATATAACTTACCGTTAAAACTTATAAGAGTATTGAACAAAACAAAGTCCAGTAAATCATATATCATGTCCGAGCTGTAACATCTTGAACTAATAGTACTTTTATAGAAATTCGTCCATAAGGCTTTTTTTTATTAAATTACTATTTTCAAAAATCTCATATTAAACCAAAGAAAAGATTTGTTAATGACTGTTTTCAGTTTTTCGAATACTAAATTAAGTGACAGATTTGTATACAGAGTAGTAAAATCAGATGAATCGACTCTTTTAGCTGAAACCATAGCCAAAAAGTCTATCACTTGTAACGAATTACTAACACTCCAATATGGATTAAAGATAGAAAAATTTTTATTTCCAGAGCAATATGCTTTAAATTTATTAATAGTTTCTCCTAAAATTATAGATAGGTCAGTGGCCGTGATTCTGGTTGGAGACCTCAGTGCTCCAGCAATAAAGCGTGGTTTAGGTGGATTTTTATGAAATTTCACCGTCCAATTTAAGAAAGGAAACTTTTATCATTATCATTAACTTTAATATTGATTTTTTTTCAAAATTCTGTCTTCTCTATTTTCAATTAAACTATTAGCACCTCTAGATGAGCCTTTTTATATGTATTTGTTGTAAGTATCTCTTTTGATAAAATATCACAAAAGAGTTTCTGACAAATTATGGCAAAATTATTACTAGCTTTATCAACTGGTACAATTATAGATTCATTGTGTATATTAGCTATTGCTTGTTTCATATTAGCATTATAAAACGTTAAATTTTTCTTAGAAATATTTGGATTAATTCTACATATTTTATTCCGTGCACTAGTCAAAATTAAATTCATCCAATTTTGAAAACTTTCTTCAGCAATTTTCTCCTTCTTGCACATGTATTTATCAATACATAAATTTAAATCATTTTTTAATCCACTAAGAATACGTGCTGGTTTTATGTGGTAGGAAAGACGGAATTTAGACCCCATCTTTATTATATTTTGAAGATCAAGATGCTTTATAATGAGAAAATCCCCTGTTACCACATGCTCGTAGGTTTGATTCACAGATGAAAAAAATTGCTCGCCATTACAAACCGGTTTCGAATTACTCTTCTTTTCAAGTTTTTTAAGTATTAAATTATTGTTAAAAACCATTTGACCTATCGTTTTTTAGAATTTCACTATTCTAAAGGCACTATTCGGGGAGTGAAGGGCACTTTTCGTTCCCAGCTGGTTTAAGATTCCAGGTAAATTCATATCTTCTGTTTTTTTGGTACTAAAATTAATTGAATAATATAATCTATTATTCTTAGTAACAATATTATCAAGTTTATTACGATTTGAAATAAATTTTGATTTATCTAAAATGCAAACTGCATCATAGATTAATTTAGTTTTAGAAATACATGTTGTATTATTTCATGCAATCCAGAATAATTTTATTAAATTATTTCTTGATTACTTACTCAAAGATTTTATTAAATTAGCCGTACAATAAGTCTCAAATATCTGACATAAATCGATTAGAAATACATTTAAATCCAAATAAATCTTTATATTTTTTCCTATGTCCTCTTCATGGGTTTTTACGTTTAGTGGGGGAAATTAAAAGAATGTTCCTCAGTTAAACCATTAATACAATTACCAGCTACATTGTATATATTCACATATTTTGCTACTCGATCATTTAGCCCAAAAGGAGCTATACGGAGACCATGGAACCAATGATCTTCTCATCTGCGTAATTTATTATTTTTCTCTTCTTTAGTAGAGTTCTCTAAGGCTCCAGAATTAACTCTATTGGATAAATATTTTTTTGAAACTCCATAAACTCCGCGCAATTTATTACTAAGAGATCATCCAGATATCTTTCATTATTTGAAAGGTAATATTTTATATTACTTGGGCTGTTTTTATTTACAATATATTTATATTCTAATTAACTTAAAAATAAGTCCGCTATAAATGGATTAGCATTCCCACCCATAGGAATGCCAATAAATTTTTTTATATGAGTTACCATCAAACCTTGTAAAAGCATTGAACAAAACAAATTCTAGTAAATCACATTTTCTTCTTCCAGTCTGTTTCGCAAAGGTGATTTAATTAATTTCAGCAAGGAGAACTGTCTCTCAGCTGATGTGCTCCAATGTGGAAGTGCCATAAGGAACTTCATCATTTATGTCCCAACTAGGAACATAAAATCACCTGCACCATTCTTGCACTTCCCAAGGAAGTTCCAGAATAAAACAGGATCGCTGTTATTTTGTGCATGCACTCGTATCGTTTTTCCTGCTTTTGGAATTAACCGCTATTCCCTGTTCAAGATTCCAAATCTATTGTCTGTGAAAATTGATCATACAATCCAGTGATTGATGAGACAGGGCCAGAAGCTGCAACAGTAAGGCCCAAACACTTTAGCTGATGTAAAAGATCGTCTTGATCGCTGATTCGGAATCGGATCTGTTCACACAGCATTTGGTAAAACCTAACACATTTGTTTCGAACTCCATCAACTAATCTGGCGTCACAGTTTCTCGCAAACGATTCAAATTTTGCACCAAAATACATACTTTCATAGTTTTTCATGTTGTTTGGGTATTTAAAGTCTACCTTACAAGGTCCCAAGCATCTCAAATTTTCCGTTTTTACAAAGCAACACATTATTTCTTTCAGTCCTCCTTCGACCTTTTCCGAAAGGACATATACTCGATTTTTTTCACTCTGGAAATCATTGTTGAGGATGTTCACTATTGGTAAAAATTTTTCCAAGGGACAAATAATGTACCCGCACTGTATTGTTCTTTAGAACAGCATATAGAGCATGAGCGGATGGTACGTTGTCAGCCACCATAGATTGAAAATATAGTATTAAAGCTTCCCACTGCTAGAACAAACTTTCAGTTACGTTTTCCATTGCCAGACAAGGTGTTTAACTGGGATACAGAAGGTACTGTTTGTACAGCAGTACTAACAAACTTTTGAAACTCCGCAAACGCTTGCTTTGTTTTTGGACTGTAAGCAATGAAATTATATATATTATGGCTGAACTGGGCAATTGAATGATCTAAAATTTCCAGTGCAGCTGCTGAACACAACGTATAAGAGTGACAAATACTCCCAAAACTTTAAAGCCAAGGTAGTTGTTTCAAAAGTGTAGCTAGACCATTCTTTGATCCAACCATAACGCTGGCATTGTCTGATGCGAAGCCGATCACGTTTTTCAACGGAATCCTTGTTGAGTCAAATTTGTTCCCTATGAGCTTTTTAGACCTTGTGTAGAGGCATCAGTGACAAACGGCATGGAAAAAAAACATTCGACTATATATTCATTACTCACTGAAAAAAATCGCACCATTATGACTCAAAATTTGGTTGTTGTTCGGTCAGTGGACTCGTCCACAATTATGCAAAGCTTTGTATTTTTAGTGTTTCTAAGAGATCATTGGCCCCAGTTCTTCCAACTTGCTTAATCATAACAGTGGTCTTGGTTCTTCCACGGTTCAAATTATTAATGGCTTGAGAATCTTTGACATGAATCTTGAGAATTTGTGGAAGTGTGTCCATTACTGAAATAGGAGGATTCTCTTTGGCAACCCACGCAGACAAGGCCAATGACAGCTTTACACTCTGGTCACGATAACTTTTATGTTCGTGCACTCTTTCAGAAAAGCTTGCACGGTCGGACAATGAAGCCTGTTTTTTTTTTAGCAGTCATGGCTTTCGCATGCTCTGATTCTTGGCCTCTATTATCATGACGAAGCATAGCAATTTTTCTACCCTTTAGCACCTTGCAGCAGTACTTGCAGTATGCTTTACTCGGATCTATTTGATCTGAGACTAGCCAGTCCCTAAGTAAGGGGTTATTCATCCTTTTTTTTGGAAAAACTTTGAGAATAAAACTTCTTTGAGTTACCTCTATTACCAATGGATTTTTGGTCATTTTTTTCTCTTTTGACCACCGTTTCTCTTATCATTCTTTTTTCGCTTTTTAGTTTCTAAATCTATCAAGTCAGATAGTTCAGACAAATCAGACGAATCAGACTAAAAATCGTCTGAGCTACCTGAATAACAGAAAAATTCACTGGCACCATCATTATCTTTAGATCCAGAACTCTTTTTGGGTCTTGGGATGGACTGGATAACATCTGAGTTTCAAACGTTTAAAGCAGTGGCGACACAGCAAACAGGCACTGTCTGTTAATGAACCGGGACACTAATGTTGCCTGACGGAGTGTTTGGGCTATTTTAATTCTTTTTAGCAGACTTCTTAAAGAAATAGAAAAGATTCTTATTCTTTTTGGCATTTGAAGCTTCCATGTAGTCTTGATGTTTCTTTTTTTTACAAAAAATGTTGTAAGTTTAAGTTTTCACGTATAGCATAACGGGGTAGGGCAGGGTCTACTCAAAAGACAGACAACTACTACTACTACTAACAACAACTCACCGCAGCAAAACGCTGCCTGAGGCCAATACAGCTGCGCTTGCTCCTCCTCCATTCTAAATCTATTCAGAGCCTCCTTTTTTACACCCTCCCAAGAAGTTCATATTTCCTTTAAATCTTTCCTAATGACGTCCTCTCAGCCCAGACGAGAACGACCTGCTATTCGTTTAGCCCTAGACCGTTGGCCGAAAATAACAATCTTCAGTAATCTGTCATACTAATGTATGTGTCTGGTACACCATACAAGGATAAAACCTTTTCTAAAGCTCTTCTATGAACAGAATCGATCGCTTGCTCATAATCTATAAAACTGAGGACCAAAGGTGTATGACAACTCAGGCACTTCTCAATTATTAACCTAAGAGTCAAAAATTTGGTCGACACATCCTTTACCTTTTCTAAAACCACACTTTTCATCTCGTAAAACTTTGTTTACGGCATCTTAGTCTAAATAGCATCATATTACTAAGTATTTTGCTACCTACAGAGATCTGACTAATGCCTCGATAATTATCACACTCACTTTTATTACCTTTCTTATAAAGTGGCTTAGTTAAGGTTTTCCTAAAATTTCTATGTACTTCCCCTTTTGCAAAAATCATATTAATAATCTTCATTAACTTATTTCTAACCTCAGAGCCACCATATTTAAGAAAATCATTTACGACCCTATCAGCACCGAGCTAATTCTTCCTCACAAAAAAAATATTCCTCCACATCCAAGGTATCACAAACTTTTTCATTTTCCTCTATATCTTTTCCTGCAACTCTATCTCAGCTTTGCAATTTCTCAAAATGTTCTTCCCTTATCTCTTTAACTCTTTCCTTATCGCTAATTGTAGCCCCGTTCCTTTCTTTAACTGGGCCAAGTCCGAATTTACTACTCCCTCTCAATTTATTAATAGGCCAGTACAATATTTTAATATTATGCCAACTAGCTGCATCTTCCAGATCCTCGGCAATTAGTAAAGTACAAATATTGTTCTGGCCTTGGGAAGGCAAAGGGGTTTTGCGCCTAATTTATGTTAATTTCTGCTCGTTTTGAGTTTGACTCGGTTATTTATTGTAATTTCTGTTCGTTTTGGGTTTCATTTATTTATCGATGCTGATTTGTTGTAGTTTCACGCTTGGTAGATTATTTGATTTTATTTTTGCTAATTTTTTGTTTAATGGAGTTCTTTAATTTTCTTTGAAAACTTATTTTGTGGAAAAAGTTTTTTAATTAATTTCTGTTCGTTTTATATTGACATAGTCTTTTCAGGGAAAAAGAAAATAATACTTTAAATCCTTTCGTTTTTTAACACTTTATAGTTTGGCCTGCTACTTGTATGCTGGAGAAAAATTTTCAGCAATTTTTAACAACATACACCCTTTTATAAATCTGGACACAAATAGTAGTGTTTAAAATAGTTTCATACCTCCTCTAGTTGACATGGAATAAACTTGATACCATTCGCAAAAAATCTGTTTACTTTCTTTGATAGCTTAGATACACTTACGCTATTTTGATTTGGTTAAATTTTAAGAGCAGAAGTAGCCCCGAAAGATTGAACATAATATACTCAGTCAGTGGTAGGGTGGGAGTAAAAGGGGGATTACTTGCCTTCCAATCACTTTCGACTATTAAAAAAGGCATCAGCCCTTTTTATTTTCAATCGAATGAGCCCTTTTCGAAGTTCTCACGACAACTCCTTGGATACTAAGTGCACTGGTCTAAACAACAGCAACAACAAAATATCACTAATCACTTTCGACTATTAAAAAGGGTACTAGCCCTTTGAATTTCAAATCAAATGAGCCCTTTTTTCAAGTTTCAACGACAAAGACTTCAATAAAAACCTTATATGCCACCAGGGCATAACTTATAACCCTTGCCCTGAGGGTTGTGGGGGAGTGTCCTCCTCAAAAATATATTCTCTATCTCGAAATTAACTACGCTAAACAAAATGGCTATCTCAAAATTTTCATTGGATGTGTTTGGGGGAATGATGGCCGTGGGGGGGGGGGGGGGCTATTTGCCCTCCAATCACTTTCGAGTATTAAAAAGGGCACTAGCCCTTTGAATTTCCAATCGAATGAGATTTTTTTGAAGTAACTACGACAATTCCTTCGAAAAAAACCTTATATGCCCCCAGGGCATAACTTAAAACCCTTTCCCTGAGGGCTGGGGGGGACTATCCTCCTCAAAAACATATTTTCTATTGCTATCTATCTATCACAAAATGGCTATCTCAAAATTTTGATTGGATGTATTTGGGGGAATGATGGGCGTGGGGGTGGCCAGTTAACCTCCAATCACTTTCGACTATTAAAAAGGGCACTAGCCCTTTGAATTTCCAATCAAATGAGCCTTTTTTGAAGTTTCTACGACAACACCTTCTATAAAAACCTTATATGCCCACAGGGAATAAATAATAATCCTTGCCCTGAGGGTTGTGGGGGAGTGTCCTCCTCAAAAATATATTTCTATCTAGAAATCTACTACGCTGAACGAAATGGCTATCTCAAAATTTTGATTGGATGTTATTGGGGGAATGATGGGAGTGGGGGGGCTAGTTGCCCTCCAAGCCCTTTCGACTATTAAAAAGGGTACTAGCCCTTTAAATTTCCAATTGAATGAGCTTTTTGGCAGTTTCTATGACACCGCCTTCTTTAAGAACCTTATGTGCCCCCAGGGCATAACTTAAAACCCTTGCCCTGAGGGCTGTGGGGGAGTGTCCTCCTCAAAAATATATTTTATATCTGAAAATCAATTACGCTGAACAAAATGGTTATCTCAAAATTTCGATTGGATATGACTGAGGAAATGATGGGCGTGGAGGGGGGCTAGTTTCCCTCCAATCACTTTCGACTATTAAAAAGGACACTAGCCCTTTGAATTTCCAATTGAATGAGCCTTTTTTGAAGTTTCCATGACAACGCCTTCTATAAAAACCTTATTTGCCCCCAGGGCATAACTTATAACCATACCCCGATGGCTCTGGGGAAGTGTCCTCCTCAAAAACGTATTTTCTATTTGGAAATAAACTACGCTGAACAAAATGGCTATCTCAAAATTTTGATTGGATGTGTTAGGTGGAATAATGGGTGTGGAGGGGCTAGTTGCCCTCTAATCACTTTAGACTATTAAAAAGGGCAGTAGCCACTCCAATTTCCAATCAAATGAGCCCTTTTTGAAGTTTCTACGACAACTTCTTCGATACAAAGTGCCCGGCTGAAGAAAAAAATCACATTGTGCCCACATCGTTATTTACTTAGGCAGTTCTAGCGTGCTCCCTATGATTAAACATAAAGCCTTTTCACTAATATCCTTAGCTGTAGTCACTGCTTTCTTCCCTAAGACACCTTCAGCAACTTCACAAATAATTTTTTCTAAAATTATTCCTACCATCTTCTACATTATCAAATTGTAAATTCTCAAGTTTAGTATACAACTGTTCCTGGAAAGTTTCTCTCAAATTCTCATCCTGGAGTCTACCAACATCATAACTTCCAGGGAGGTAGTTACCCTTTCCGAAATTTCAGCTTTAAATTAACCTTTGACACTACTAGATGGTGATCTTTACATTTAACATCAATAACAGCACTCCTATATACCCTAGTATCTTGTATTGTATCCTGTCAGTCTTGGGGTTTTCTGTAACGTAATCAATAAGGTTTGCTGTCTTACGATCACGTGAATACCATGTTAACTTATGAGCCATTTTATGACCAAACACCGTATGGGTTATAACTAGATTGTTATACCTGCAAAATTGCAACAGTCTGTATCCATTACTGTTTTCTTTTCCTAAACCAAATGTACTTAGGCTTTGATACTATCTATCCCTATTTCTACTGACCTGGGCGTTCAATAAAGCAAAACTACCGTTATAAAAAAATTAAACAAAATAGGGCAGGAACCACTAGTTTCAGAAAGCAGACGAATACTCATTAAACCACTAGAATTGGTTTCTAGAATTGAAGGCAAATAGCTTTTAGAATAATAAAATAGAAAAAAGAGTTTCTTCAGCTGTAAGTAAGGAACAGCACTAAAACTTATAACGAACAAGAAAAATTCCAGTTGTTAGGGGAATTATGTTATATACCCTCCTAAATCCTTCCATCCTTACGCTAAAGGTTTTTAATGCTTTAAAAAATAATTATTCTAAATCAACGGGCCTTGTGTTTAAGCAGTGTTTCTTAAAGGGTTGGAATATTAAAGTAGAACTTTAGTGTAAAAGAGCGAGGGATTGAGGAGGGGGCACCCCCGCCCCTATTTGTAGAATAATATCTGTTTATTTTAAGTTTTAATGTTGCTGGTTACTTAATATTTTTTTAAATTTCTGATCGTTTTTTTAAATGAAGCCGGGAAATCTCCCTCTCCCTTTTCTGAAAAACTAATTCTAGTAATATTCCTCTTCCCAGGGTCTTTAGAGGGTCATGTTATCCCTCAACGTATAGCTATTGGACTTGTCAACTATACTGAACAAAAAGTCTTTCACAAAATTTTTATCAAATGTCTTTGGGGAAGACGAGGCGTGGGAAAGGGGCTAGTTGCCCTCTCATCTTTTGACTCCTTAAAAAGGGGACTGAAACTCTTAATTTTGAATCAGCCCTCTCCCAGTCATCTAGGTCCATTGGTTTGATACAACCACTCCTGGGGAAAGCGAAAAAAACTAAAAACAAATGAACGCGCATTCGTCGTCTTTCTTCGAACAAAATAAAAAAATATAACATTTTTATAGACAAAAGATTGAAACCTCTACATTCTCTGATATGCTGAATCTGAAGGTATTAAATTTACCAAGATCCCTCTATTTTTTTAGGTATTTACCCTCTTTTCGAAAATCATGCAAACTCTTCGGATCACAGCTTTTGATGATTTATTTTAAGTTTGATTGGTTTTCTATATTAGAAATTAACATAAAAATTTAATTCTTTTGGTTTATTGCTTGTTACTTAGTTTGGTTTTTTAGGATTTTTGGTTTCTATTAGACCAAGTCTATCCTTACTCTTAGCTCGTCACCACAAACTGTCTGATTTATCTTGAAAGGCGGATATCAAGTGGCAAAATAAAAAAAAATAGCAGCCCCCCCCCTATTCAATGTTTTTTCTAAACGTAGTAATCACTGCACACACAGTTTTATATCAGCCCATCTAATGTCTGTATATAGCTTTAGCTTATAAATGATACAATAGTTTCCTGTTTTTCATTCAACTAGCATTATTTGGATTATTAGCTTACGATTCGTGAGAAATAAGCCTAAGAACAACATAAATTTTCACAAGAGAAAAAATTATGGACCAAATAGAAAACTTCTAGTTTAGACTATAAAAACACAACACTTTTATTACCCAAAGAAATAACCCCAAAAACAAATTTCCCAGGAAATTTACCTTTCCACCTCCACCCATGTGGATATTCTCCTCCACGGTATATTCTCCCCTGGAAATTGTTTAATTATTTCCCATTTTAATACTTTCCCACAATTACCTACATCCCATTTTCAGTTTTCGAAAAATAAATTTAAAATGATTTACTTACCCAACGGACATTTTTTTTTATTACAGGCTTCACGACTCCATCACAAACGATGATTTACCACTAGTCATGGTAGTTACCTCATTTTTTGACACTGATGTACTTGTTATACCTTCTCTTGAAAATATCAAGGGAAGGATTTTTCGGGATTATCTCTGCCGGCAATCTATTCCATGTGGCAACCGATCACCGGGCGAAACTCGTTTGCAGATATTCTTGGCGGAGTACCCTGCTCAAGGTAGTCCTGACGACGGGGGTGGGGGGGGGGGGGGGGGGCGTAAAAAAGGTTAATCCGATAAACTTGCGTTAGGAGAAAGTTTAGTTAACGGAAACTTGCGTTAATTAAGTATATTACACTACTTTAATCTACATTAGGTGGGGATGCCCCCTCCCCCTGGATCCGCCCCTTCCTAACGAGCTGTACTGTGGCAAGTTGATCGCAAGGACTTTTCTTTATCAGGAACGAGCTTCGATACCTCCGCTGATGGAGGATTATACAAGTACTTATAGAAAACCGACATGGACGCCACATCGAAACGTTCCTGGATCAGCTGTGGGGTTTTAGCTTTCATGTTGCCAGAATTGCTGCACGCCCTCGTCTATTTTAAATATGCTCGACTGGAGCGATGTGGCTTTTTGGTTCACCAGCGAAGAGAGGGCATGCATATTCCATGCATTGTCTGATGTCTAATGGGGTGAATTTAATTGTTGTAAATTAATCGGGGAATCAAGGGATGGGTTAAACGGGGAGCAATTGTCAATGGCTGTTACTATAAAAATCCCTTTCGACAGACCCTCGATTTTACTGTTGAACAACCTCACAATGAAGCATAGCCATAACGTCTAGGGTCATCGCGTCATTATATTACTACAAATTACCTGTACACTAAGTCATAAGGATCAGATTCCTTAAGGAGCAAAATAGAGACACGAAGACTAATATTTCTGAGAAATATTAACATGGAGAGACATAAATAAAAAGTAATGGATTTATTTTTACTCACATAATAGAAACAGGACTGTGTACAACAACGTCAAGTATAATTGCACTTCATACACTGGTACGGGTATTGTGGTATAGAGCACTAATGTTATCTTATTAAGTCGAAACTAGTCACGAAACAAACAGAGGTTTAACTGCATGAAAATTGACTCGCCTCTAACTCCTGGTTAAATCCAAACATAGCTCCGAAATAAACTCTGAAGGAACTGCCATCATATTCAAAACTGACTGACTATCCACTGGCAAAAGACTTCTCATAAACTGCATCCTCAGCTGAAAATCCTAGTTACTATACTATCCAAATTTTGCCGAGGGTTATATTAAGGTGTTACTAGAGATATGTCACCCGTATTCCTATTAAACCGAGAAATAAATAATTGGATTAAAAAGCACATGATTTGACTACCTGGACTTTCATATACTTTATGGCTACAAGATTCACATCTCGAAATTTTTCCTGTCAAACAAAGTGTTACTTTTTGATATTTAGTGTTAATTACATTTCACTCTGTTCAATATTACTTTCAATTTATCAAGATGAAACTTTGTTTCAGTAACATAGTAACATCGTTTTCGAACTATTTATTGCTTATAAATTATTAAGATGAGACATTATTCCAGACAAAGCAAATCGAATGCATTTAATACATTGTTTCTCTTGTAGCTATTATTTTATCTAATAAACTCTACCTTCTCTTGACAGTTTCGTGATTCAAGTTTCTAAAAAAAACTATATTATTGACCACCTGTCTTGCAATATTTAATTAAACTGAAATTCATCTCATACTTCTGTGACAGTTTATCTTTTTTGCTTCAAGATTTATTGATTACAATTAAACATTTGCTGTGGGAAATATTCAAAAGAGTTTATTTCAGATGAGATACATTATATTTTCAAAAGCTATTTTGAACTTGCTTAAGCGGGCATTACTTAATTAATTTCTATGGGTTTCACGATTTTAAGTTAATAGTCTAAGCAGTTCAGTTTTACATGCATATTTTTCAATAGCAGGGAAAAAGCTTAAAAGATATCCTCCGTTTTTTTATCACGTTACATATTACCCTTCCCATTGTTAACGATGTCCCCATCGTTGTGCCTCCAGTTCTCCTCCTTTTCTTCCTTCCTTTCACTTGTTGGTTTTTGATTAAACAGATTTTAGTGATTTAAGGATTTAATTTTGTTGTAAATTTTGCATATTCGTCACTAATTCATGATGTTTATATTTTCGAAGCATCACTCAAAGTCCTTTACTAAATAGATTTTTTTTATTATAATATTACTGATTATACGATTTAATATATGGCTATTGTTTTCCTCCACCTAATAATGAAAATACATTCACATGATATGCTAATAATCCTACATGGTTTAAATCTCTTGTTTCTGACATTGTAATCATTATACTACCTGACATGATACTGATTACTCAAAATGCACTTTCACTACTTCTAATACTACATTATATTCATCACATCAGTATTCATCGGTCATTCAGAGCGATAACATCTATTAGTTTAAAACAGTTAATACACAATTCAGTGCGCAAGGACGGGAAGAAGTTAGCCACGCCCCCCAGTATAGCAGCGTCTCCGGATTAAGATTCATTTCTTTGACAACTGAAGAAGAGAGCGCTACAAAGCTGTGTCCCGGGCTAAAGCGGGACGCAACGAATAAACTCTACTGCCGGAGAATATTGCTGGCAGAGATTAAGGTAGGCAATCTTAATTATCTTGAATACGCAATCAGAAATGGAGGGGAATCAGGTTGAGCCACCTCAACTTCCGGATGCGTCAGATCCCGACGCTATTTCTCAGTTTATGCGTGAAATAAATTTCAAACTGGATTTGATCCCACAGCTCTCAAACAGCTTATCCGGTATAGAGGCAAAAATGAATAGTTTTAGTAAACAGCTAGATACAACAAAATCAGAAATTTCAAACGATCTAGCGAAAATGAGGAACAAACTCAGGGAGTCTACACTGAAAATTGACGCATTGGAGGCAGAAATAAAGCGTTATAACCTCGTGTTTTACAATTTCCCTGTGACTGGTCCATCCCAGTCGAGTTTGAAGGATGAGCTTTGTGAGTTTCTTAGCTGGTGCCTCCCGAACCTACAGCTTTCTCGGAGGGACATAAAAGAGGTGACCTAGGTATATTTTCGCTGAGAATGAGTAGATTAGCACAGATGATCCGGTACTGGCTAAAGGTTTTAAGTCTGTCAGAAGATAGGTTAGTAAAAGCAGCTTATGTGGAGATGCTACGGTCGAAACGTAAAAGATTGTGGCCGTATCAAATAAAAAATGTTTTAGATGGATTAGGATTATCATATATTTGGAATGAGGGGCTAGGTCCCTCAGATCAGGGTGAGTCGTTTTTGGCTATGATTGTAGATAGAATAAAAGACCAGGAAGTCCAAATGTGGACCCAGGCAGTTAAAACATCTGAAACATTGACGTTTTATTCCCATGTAAAAGAGATATTTGGATTTGAATATTATTTTAAACTAGGATTACCGGGGGAGACATTGAGGACTTGGTTTCGGATCCGAGCGAATTGCCTGCCACTAAAAAATAGAAAAAGAGTATTCGAAAGAAAAAGGGTGGCCCCAGATGCAAATGCGGATTACTCTTGCCCCGGATGTAACCTAGGTATTGAGGATGTCGCCCATATTCTCACCGAGTGCCAGCAACTTTCTCTATTAAGGGAAAAGTATTTTGAGGGTGGTAACTTGGAGTTCCCGGGGATCCTGAAAACGACTGTAAAAAGATCAATCAGGCAGTTATGTAATTATGTAAATGAAGCGCAGACTTCAATGAGTGAAATTTGATATTTATGTTATTTTTCTTGTGGAGTGTGATTAAGAATACTGTTCTGTATGGCCTGTTTTTTTTGGCTTATAATAAAATTATTATTATTATTATTATTATTATTATTATTATACTTCCACCTGACGCTAAACTGATACGATAAGCTATTGAATTCTAAAAGCAGCTTTTTACATCTAACTTGTAACACACAAATATATATGAATTTAAATCAACTTGTAAAAGAAACGGACTGACACATTATTAAGAGATTTAAACTTGATATCTGGGAGTAGTACTGGAATAATGTCACTTGCTTCATCTGCTTCTTGATATGTTTCTTAAGATTCTCTAGAGTTAAATGATAAATATATAAGACTTCAAACTTACTTCATCATCCTACGTGTCTCTTTAGCACTCACATACGCTGTCACTTTATTTTGGCTTCCATTGAATTTATGTCTGAATTGGCTAATTGTTTATGGTTTGTCGTTTTGGTTTTCCATTTTTGGTACTTCATACTCGGGGTAAGAATTTCAAAATGTTTATAGGTTTTATTGCCGTATATATTTGTTCGTGCATTTTTTTTTTCTTTTCATATACGATGGGCTGGTAGCTGCTTATTATAGAACATAAAATTCTTCTCTGCGGGTGGATTGAAATTTGATTTAATAGTGTATTTCCACCTCCTGTTGTTGATTTGTTTTCGAGCTACATAATAGTTGAGGGATTAATCACTGGGGTTACTATATTAATAGTTGGGTTGGGGTCTCTTCTCTGGACACCTTATTCTAGGAAAATATTTAATACACGTACAGTTTATGTTTCCCGTAAAATTGTTCATATTTGGTTCTTCTTCTTATGGACGATGGGCTGTTTTGCGACATCTAATAATAATAACGGTTGGGTGAAAACTTGATTTTAGGGTGTTGTTTCAACATATTGTTTTTGATCCGTGGTTTAAGATACCTAATTGTTGAGGGATTAACCTCCAGGATTATTTTTGGTCCAAGATTTAATGCTTGGGACCTAGCCGTCTAAAGATTGTTACTCGACGGATATCATGCAGTTTTGCGATATGCTTAGGTCGGGATGGTTTTCTTGATAATTGTTATTAGATAGATGTGGGGTATTCTATTTCGTGATACTGTTCGTAGCAGTATTACCTGGTAATAGGTTCTGGTAACCGCATTTATCATCATAATATTGTCTTCAGGGATTTTCTTGTGAGTACTTATCGGTGGTTGACGAATGATGAGGGTAGATGCTACTTGGTTGTATCTATGTTGAGTTGCTTATGCACCATGATTGACTTCCATTAGATTACTAGTATTTCTAAAATATAAATACCTAGGCAGAATCACATTTTTTCTGCAAACACAAAAAAGACGTGTTTATAGCTTAATTGAGCATATTATACGGTAACTGGTATTTGATGCAATAGTTGTAAGTAATCACATTAACGATGTCAAACTATTAAAGCAATTTTCAATTCAAAGAGAATTTTACATGCGTTTTGGTATAATTCAATAATACTAGGTTACTGTGAGACAGACTCAGTAGCCATTGGAAAAATGATCAAGCAGAAGGAAAATTTATACAATATAAAAATTTCGACAAAAATACTAATACATGCTTTCAGCACAAGTTGCTGCGCTTACTTCATTTTAAACGTTCTTTAACGCTCAACTAATTTTACGTTTAATCTTAACTATCTAATCAAACATGAGGAAGCTCACATGGTTAAATATGAGGTCTTAGTTTACTATACATTTCATGCCTTTATTGTTCACGCACGTCTATGCTCTTTAAGAAACGAGTGTTTCATCGTCATAGCCATATGGTTTTACGTAAACGATAATTAGATATGTGGGACTGGACATAGCATGAACGAATGAGGACCTCTATACCCACTCGCTTGATAATGTCCTCCCTTTGTACTTGGCTTAAGGGTTTTCTGGGAGTTCCAGGTTTAGGTTTTGCATCTCATTTGGTTCAATGTGGTCTTTCTTTGGGTTTTGCCTTCCTGGTCTAAGAATTTTTCAATAATTCAGGGTTAGTAGCATTCTTATAGTTAGGGAAATCATGAAACGAAATATATGGTCAAGAGTATATTCCACCAACAATTTGTTGAAAATAGTCCGTATCTACTTTCTACGTACATTAATCCTTGGTCTTCATAATAAGGAGAAAAAAGGAGACCCACTCCCCATTTTTCCTAAACTAAAATCAAAATTCATAATAGACGACTTTGACAAGAAAATGGCAGAAATTGATATAGCTTTAGGAACCAACAACAGAAAAAGCCGAAGAAGAAGAGCATTAAGTAAAATGGAAAACAAAGAAGACACATCATAAACAATTAGCCAGTTCAGACATAAATTCAATGGAAGCCGAAACAAAATGACAGCGTATGTAAATGCTAAGGAGACACGTAGGATGATGAAGTAAGTATGAAGTCTTATGTATCTATCATTTAACTCTAGTGAATATTAAGAAACATATCAAGAAACAGATGAAACAAGTGACATTATTCCAGTGATTCCCCCAGATATCAAGTTAAAATCTTTAATAATTTGTCAATTCGTTTCTTTTATAAGTTGCTTTAAATTCATATATTTGTGTTTTACAAGTTAGATGTAAAAAGCTGCTTTTAGAATTGAATAGCTTATTGTATCAGTATAGCGTCAGGTGGAAGCATAATGTAGTATTAGAAGTAGTGAACGTGCATTTTCAGTAATCAGTATCATGTCAGGTAGTAGAATAATTGCAATGTCAGAAACAAAAGAAATAAATCATGTAGAATTATTAGCAAATCAGGTGAAGGTATCTGCAGTGTTAGTTGGAGGACAACAATATCCATATATTCAATTATATAATCAGTAATATTATAATAAAAAAAAACTATTTAGTAAAGGACTTTGAGTCTGCGACGTGAACAATGAAGACTGTCATGATATTCGTTAGCCGCATCTTTTTGTTTGTTCTAGAATTAATTCGTCATTAATTATAATGTGGATAAAACAATTTTTGTAATATTATGGCTGGTTTCCGTACAAGAATTTAGATTATTTTTACAAGGGCTATTTGACTCGATCAGGAATATTGAAAAATGAAATTAAGCTCTTGTATTTGTAGTTTTAAAATGGGTTTTTAATAACAGAATTAATTAATATTTTATTCTACTTTTCATTCTTGATTGTCAATTTATAAGGAATAGTATATATCTTGGGATTCTCGCTTGTTGACTTATAGAGTATACAACATACTAATGCACTACCGTATTAGCCTATTCATATTATTCAATTTCACATAAGAAATGATCACTCTAGATACACTACACTAGATAGTATGTTGACCTTTTGGACGGTCATCATTAGGTCGTTAAAAAGGTTGATTTAAACTAAAGGCATTTGCAGTTGCCTCAACTTTTTTTCATGAAATTTTTTGGCCTTTAATTTTTTGACAAAAGAGTAATTAAATTGTTCTTTGGAACTGATATTTTGGTTGAGTTTTTTTTTACAGGACTATTTATTCACACAACTTCTTTCATGTAAATTGGCTTTTAGTTTTGATATGGGTTCATCGTTTGGTAACACCGCCTTTGAACCTAACGATGTGAATATATTGGTAAGTCGGTTGTTTTCCCATGATGACACATTTGAACTGAGAAATTTGAGTTCGAATACTACGTTACTTTCATCATTTTTGTCCGTATGCAAGTGCATTAAATATACTAACAATCGGTTTGGGAGGCGCAGACCTTCCGATGTGGCGGTTATGTCACTCTTTCGCATATTTTGTCGAATGACTTTGAGGCACAATTAGGTTAAGGAAAACAGGTTTTTTTTATTATTCTTACTACAGAAAAACTAAATTTTATATGTAATTGGCAACAACATATATGCTCGCGCACAATTACGTCAAAGCCGGGGAACACTTTGGTTCCGAAATTATCGTCCCCTTGAAAGAAGTTTAGTGTTATTTTTTTCACATCTTTGTAGTCCCGTGGGATGACTTGAAAAATAGTGGATTTTGTTATTGGGTTTATTGGGTTTATGTATGTGAGATTTACACAATTGTCATATAGGGCCTTAAGGAAGGTTTCTCCCTTTAGAAGATGTCCTCGGTCTATTAGAATAGAGAGAAATCTAAGGGGCCTAATTGTGGTAACGCCATTATCGTCCTAATCATACCAAAGGTTCTTTGCGATAAAATCAGGTATTAGGGCATACTTTGTCGTTGGGTTTTTTTGCATTAAAATTTGGAATACTAAGTTGGCACTTAGCCTCGTATATTCAACTGTTCTTGTCATCGCAAGTGCACTAAAATTATTAAAACTAAGCTGGCCATTTTAATCTTAGGATTATTCTGTCTTCCAAGGTTTTCCTCGGACATTTTAAGAGAAATTTTAGCGTGGGACAGTCAAGATCTTCCACTGTTTTGATTAGGATTCTTTCTCTTAAGGATTCATTAAGATCATTCATACTATGGCTATTCTTGAGTTTCCATGAGGTTTCGGTCGCTGGGCTACGATTACTTAATTATAGATTGCTTAGGGATCTTACCATGTTTATCTTTCTGTTAGATTGTTATTTTCTTTTTGCTGTAATTTAGCATTAGTAACATACCATTTAAATCGTTTCTTTCGATGTCTTACTGGACTGTTGGTTGACGATTACTTGGGTACCGGTATCTGCAAATGTGTTATTTTACTATTTGTTGATGATATTATTTATTGCATTCAAAGGGACACTTATTTGTTAAGTTGTTAGGAGTGAAAGGGGAAAAATTAGAATTTTTTGTTATTTTTCTTTTTCTTGTTCTTTTTTCTCTTATGGGCGTCTCTTTTTCTTTGGGACACCTTGTTACGTTTCACGAATAGACAACTCCATTGATCTTTGTACTCTTCAGACTCCGGGTCAAATAAGAATTGTTTATAATGCCTGATCTGTAGTAACGGATTGTGAAAACCGTTATACTTTACGCATTCCGGGTTCTTTTCAAGTTCAGAGCAAACAATAGGGGCACGGCCAATAATTGGGGCATCCTACAGGCCGCGCCAATTCTAATTGGGTGAATTTAATTTTCGTAGATTAATGGGGGAATCAAGGGATGGGATAAGTGGGGAGCAATTGTCAATGGCTGTTACTATATGAATTCCTTTCGACAGACCCTCAGTTCTACTGTTGAAGAACCTCACAATGAAGCATAGCCATAACATCTAGGGTCGTCTCATTATTAGATTACTACACATTACCTGTACATTAGATCATAAGGATCAGATTCCTTAGGGAGTGAATTGGAGACACGAAGGACTAATATTTCTGAGAAATACTAACATGGAGAGACATAAATAAAAAGTAAAGGATTTATTTTAACTCGCATGATAGAAACAGGACTGTGTACAACAACGTCAAGTATAAGGGAACTTCATACACTGGTACGGGTATAGTGGTATAGAGCACTAATGCTATCTTATTAGGTCCGAAACTAGTCACAAAACAAATAGAGGTTTAAATGCATTCACATGAAAAATGACTCGCCTCTAACTACTCCGAAATAAACTCTAAAGGAACTGCCAACAGATTCAAAATTGACTGACTATCCACTGGCAAAAGACTTCTCATAAACTGACAAAAGACATTTCATAAACTGCGTCCTCAGTTGCAAATCCTAGTTACTATACTATCCAAATTTTGCCGAGAGTTATATTGAAGCATTACTAGAGATATTTCACCCGTATTCCTATTGGACAGATAAATACATAATTCGATTAAAAAGCACATGATTTGACTACCTGGTCTTTCATATACTTTATGGCTACAAGATTGACATCTCGAAATTTTTCCTGTCAAACAAAGTGTTACTTTTTATATTTAATGTTAATTACATGTCACTCACTTCAAGATTACTTACAATTTATTGAAATGAAAGTTTTTTCAGTAACATAGTGACATCGTTCTCGAACTATTTATTGCTAATTACATATCACTTAGTTCAAGATTACTTACAATTTATGGAGATAAAACTTTGTTTCAATAACATAGTAGAATCGTTTTCGAACTATTTATTGCTAAATATATGTCACCCACTTCAAGACAACTTATAAATTATTAAGAAGAGACATTATTTCAGACAAAGCAAATCGAATGCAGTTAATACATTGTTTCTCTTGTAGCTATTTTTTATCTAAAAAATCCTACCTTCTCTTGACAGTTTGATGATTCAAGTTCCTAAAAATAAACTATTTTATTGACCACCGGTCGCGCAATATTTAATTAACCTGAAATTCATCTCATACTTCTGTGACAGTTTATCTTTTTTGCTTCAAGATTTATTGATTGCGATTAAACATTTGTTTTGGGAAAATATTGTACAATGTTTATTTCAGATGAGATACATTATATTTCCAATAGCTATTGTTAATTTGCTTAAGAAGGCATTACTTAATTGACTTCTATGGGTTTCACTATTTTAGGTTAATAGTTTAAGCAGTTCAGTTTTACATGCAGATTAGACGGGAAAAAGTTTAAAAGATATCTTGCGTTGTTTTTTAATTTTGATCACGTTACAGATGTACGAATTGAAAAGTGGCAGAATGAAATCATCAGGGAGAAGACTTTTGCATCTTAGGGTAACTCCTAACTTCTTGATGACAGAGGACCTAATTTTACTTAGACACTCAGTCCATGAGATATCCGAAGAGAAATTAACTCCAGAAAAACTGAAAATTCTTTGCACCATTGTGGCAAAAACCATGCATCAATTAAAACTTGCTAGGGATGCCGTTAAGAGTTGGAAAATTATCTCCCCCTTTGTATCTTGGCTAGGAAACTTAATGTACAAAAATTGTACAGAGGGGATTTATTGAGTGAATCAGGGTGTTAGGGGTACAGATTTCTGGAGGTTCCGGAGTACACTGAATGTCATTTTAATGTGTAAAACTAATTGTAGCAATCATAGCTCGGCCTCTTTGTACTGATTGTAAAAGGTAAAAACTGATAAACATAGAAAAAAGAGTACTAATTGATACCGCTTATATGTACACACAAAATTTCTAAATGTGAGAAACATATACATATATTTTTCGAATCTACTTTATCTTACTTGTAGCAGATAGTTCGCGCAGCCAGCAGAATACCAATACAGTGATGAATGTCCCACAAGTAGCGCTTTTGTTGCGTGAAACACGATTATTTTCAGTAATAATCTTTAGTACATTTATGGCAATTCTTTTTTTAGGACTGGTTAAAAAAAACGTATAGAAAAGAAAAAATAACGAGAGGAGTCAGCGTGGCATTATAAATAGATGCAATTCTACATTTATTTAAAAAACAAGTCTTACAAACTGAAAGTAAGGAGCAACATTAAAACTGGAAACGAACAAAAAATTTTACGTATATGAAGGAGTTCCCCCGCCTCCATGATACCTTGCTCTTCACGCTATAATTTTTAGCACTTAAAAATACAAAAAACTTCCTCTTTTAGCTAAGCAGTCCTTGTGTTTCAGGAACCGTTCTTAAAAATTTAGACACACCGTCAAACTTTAGCGTATAGGACAAGGTATTGAGGAGATTGAAAACCCCTTCAGATATGGAATAATTTCTGTTCGTTTTGAAATTGAATGTTGCTCCTTACTTTCAGTTGATAATATTTGTTTTTATGTCTAATTTCTGGTGTTTTTTTTTTAAAAAAGGCCTGTAATTCTGACTCAATATGCATAAGAAATGCCCTCCTCTCATGGGGAACTCCTCCGTGGAAAGTTCCTCCCAAGAAAATACCCCCGCCCCCTCAAAAATTCCTTGAGGACAGTTCAATCTATGCTGAAAATCCCCCTCCCCTCTGTAAAATTTCTTGCCGACAATTCAGTCTGAAAAATTATCCTTAGCATACTTTTATACCCAGACCTACCCCCAGGGGCTGCGGGGGGTCTCGTTAAATCTAAAGGTATAGTTTTGGAACCTTTCATCTATGCTAAGCAAAATGGCTATCATAAACTTTTGATCGAACAATTTTAGGAAGAAGATGGATGTGAGAGGAGGGCTAGTAGCCCTCTGATCTTTTTGTTCAAATAATAGGGGCACTAGAAATTTTATTTTCCGTAAAACGAGCTCCCTCCCGATGTTTTAGGACTGTTGGTTCTATACAATTACCCCTGGGGAAAAAATGACACGCATCCGTGATTTTCCTTCTGGCAAAAAAAAATACAAAATTAAAATGTTTTGCAGACAGAAGCTTGAAACCTATACACTAGGGTTCTCTGATACGTTGAATTTCATGGTGTGTTTTTAATTAAAATTATTTTACTTTCAGGGGTGTTTCCTTCCTCTTAAGTATATCAGGCAAATTTTCGCAGGCTCGTAGCTTTTTATGGGTAACACTAAGCTTAATGACTGTTATATATTTGGAATCAGCATAATAATCCGATGATATGTCAATCGATATCAAAATTCCGTTTTATAGGGTTTTGGTTACTTTTGAACCGTGTACTTCCATTCTTATAGTTCGTTGCCAACAACTATTTGATATGTTAACGCATGTATCCAAAAACTTAAAGAATAGGATGTTATCTGCGTTTATTAGGTGTTATAGTTACAAATAAGAGAATTTTAAGAATTATTGGATTTTATATTAGATATTAGAAGTAAAGAATAAATCATTAAACAACTCTTGGATTCGATACCCCCCCCCCTACCTTTTACTCCCAACCGTGTTTAGAAAATTATATTTAATGTATACCTATCTTCTTATTTTTCCATGACTCCATTTCTGTTCTGTTTGTAGATATAGAGGGTGTATTCATATCCTCTATCCATTCCACTTTCAAAGGTTTTAACAAATGAAAATCTAATTTGGAACTGATAGATTATAGAGATTAAAAAATCATAAATTTGAAGACAAAAATTCCACCTGAGCAAATGTTGTGAAATAGTAATTTTAGAACACTTTTGCAATTTTCATATTAAATAGGTTCACTTAGCATCTTGATGGTAACACTCTGGGGTCTACCTGCCTAAATCTGATATGGGCGTATGGTGGGAAATCGGAAGTTTCAAAAGCGGTATATTTGCATAAATAGTAATCTGGAATTAGGAACTGTAGTGAACAACTGTTGTGCTTTTTTTTATTAATTAGCTTCTTGTATGATTTATTCGATTGAATCGTGAATCTACGCACTGTATCGTGGAAAATCACTAGATTTGAGAAAAATCACTATTTTTTGAACAAAAATCACTATAAATCACTAACGAGAGGAAAATCACTAGGCAACATACAAAATCACTAGAACTAGTTATAAATCACTAAGGGTGGCAATCCTGATTGCTTGTCAGACTAGCTGCGTTTCCATTTAGCATCTCTCTTGTTTAAAAACGGCTTCTGAACGTAAGGATCGGGTAAGGGAGAAACAAGGTCTGTGAGGGCATATCACATCCTAGCCACATACAAGGCCGTATTCAAAGCTTTGACATTAATAGACCCATGCGTTTTTATCACTCCGTATTCATACAATAGGAACCAGGCTATTTTCTTTAAGAAAATATTTGAAGACCATCTTTATAGCAAAATAACATAACTTGTTATAGCAATTCAAGAATCAAATACTTTTACGTTGGGATAAACCGATGTTTCGGAAATAAATTTAATCCATTCATAGATAGCAACACATAAATACATGTGCGCATTATACATTATTTTATAAGTAGGACTATTTATCTTCAAAGCCAATTGATAAGGTCTTCCTCCTTGCTTTTTCTTCTCCAAAGGTATCTATACCATCATCGTACGGCATCTCTTGAGTCAGCCTTCCATCAATAGTGAGCAGGGATAAAGATGTCAATTTTCTGTGACTGATTTTAGACCTTAAGTAGTTCTTCACCTGCCATAAGGTAAAGAATGATCTTGCTCTTGTGCAGTTTGTATCAAGCATACTAAGAACCCATCTTAAGGTAATGTCAATGTTGGATTGATTTCAACTGCATCAAAATGAAGCAAAACTTTGCTAAGGCCAATTAGAATCATGCGGCTTTTTTTACCTATCAGTATTTTGTATCAAGAAGGGTTTAATTGTAAGCATTTATCCACAGTCATAGGCTCAATATCGCCAGCATAAAAACTTAATACCTCACTTGTATGCTTTCTGATTTCTGAGGTATGATTTGCGTGGAAGCGGAGTGGAAGTAGCATTTTGTAGATAAATCACATCAGTCCAGTTCGTGTTAAGAAAAAAAAACGCTTAATGATAACTTATTGCCCCCTTGGCATTGTGCGCCCCTAGGCCCAGGCCTATTATACCTATTTGTAAATCCTGGCTTGGCCACATAGCAACTGAGACCATTTCTTAAACAATATTGAATTCGAGTTTAGTCAATGTCAAAAATTGTTTTGTTATTAAACTAGCCATTTGGCCACCTGGGGCAAATGTGATGGAATGTGCCTCTGAATTTTACTCTAATAATTTAGTTTAATACTCGAAAAAAAGCAATACAACTATGAATAACAGCATTTCAAAATTGTTTTATTGGAAGGGAGGGGGTAGACCTTATAAAATATACAAAATTTGTGCCTGATTGCCACTAAAAAAAATTGAGGCTCCTTTAAATAAGCTATTAAGTAAAATCTGAGCAAAGTCAAGATCAAAGTGAACTTTGACACATTGTAATGCTTTTTCATCTCTATCNAGATCAAAGTGAACTTTGACACATTGTAATGCTTTTTCATCTCTATCCTATCAGAGACAAGGCCTTTATTGCTATATTTTTACTGGAGGGAGGAAGAGATGTCAGACATGTGCTGTTAAAATCCTAATTATTCCGTCTATTTATTAAAAACGCTGTGAAATAATGAGGGTTTCTATCTTTTACATGAAAATGCTCTGAAAATAGTAGGCAAAGCGGTCAATATTTTTGAAAAATGTATTACTAAAATGTTTAATTCAATAGGCCTGGAAGACAAAATTTTCAATCTATAATTCTACTGATTGACTTTTACCGAACCAAATTGGAAATGTGTTATTTAGGTGATTCTTTTTTCTCGAGTTCCATGATTTTGAAATCTTTTATTTTGTCATTTGTCTTTCATTGTGGACTCGTGATGAGCCAAAGAAATTGACTCATCGCAAAACAATAAATCCTAGAATCACAGAGAATTGAATTTTTTGAGTTTATAGAGCTTAGCTAAGGTTTCATAATGCTTTTTAGCAGCTAAAAACCTTTCAGGGCTACTTTAATCCAGGCCTGAAAAGAAAATTTTTTTTTATCTATGTGTACTCTTTGAAAAGCCAAATGAAAAACATATATACGATTCATGTCTCGGGAGGATTTGGAGATTTGCCATCTCCAAATCCTTCACAGTTGTTAATGGGGATCCAAATGGCATTGCCACGCATTGTTGCCATATTGGCTTATTTCCTGACAAACTGGCCGATTTTGATAGTTTCTGGCGGGAAAATTTTGAGTCATCCCGCCAGGCGTAAATCTTGGTGTATTTTAATTTAACTGGCGTATTTTTGGCATGAAATGCTTTATCTCAAAGAAATTGTTTTTCTTATTTGGATCCAATTACTTTTTGTCCTTTACTTATGTAATATTGAATAGTATCGGTATATTCTTTCCTTTCATAATGAATTTATTACTATCTATTTCGAAAACCAGACATCAAAAATAAGATCCTTGAAAACTAGATGATCGAAAACCAGACAAATGAATTTGCAGTTTATGAATATCATTTTTCCCCTCGGAGCATCATTTCTTAATTTTTAATAAACTTGTATTGTGTTTAGGTAACACAATGTCATTAATCATTGTTTGTCATTCGGACTCGGACACCGCAAGCGCACTATTTAGTTGAAAAAATTCAAATGGTTTGTTCTTGAGTATGAACTAGAAATTATTTTGTTGTGGGTGGAAGTTTTTTTCACTTTTTTCAGACTTTCTTTTTACTATTGAAAGATGAAGTATAGCTAACCTAATATACTGTAGGCTAGTGTAGATTTTATAACGGGTTTGAGGATATCCCTACTTAGACTTGAAAGATAATAAGATCAATAAAATAACTTATGGCAAGTATATGAATAAGCTGCTCTGTCGGAAATTTGGGGCTTTAATATATAAAGCGTAAAGGTGGAGATTAGTGGTTTTCTACGATTAAGTATTTCCACCCTGTTTCTCTCCAAATGGCACTTACCTTTCATGATCTTAGAAGTTCTTCATGGTGTTAAAGTGAACCATTCAAAATTGATCTGCAGTTCATATGGAGGAAAGTGTTTTGAACCTCATGCTATTTCTAAATCCTAATTTATCACGGTTTTAAAGAATTTTAATTTCTGTTTCATAAATGAGAAAAAAACTGGTGTGTCTATGGGTTAAAGTTTTGCTAAGATCATAGGGATTATTGTATGAAAAATTTAGCTAGTTAAAGAAAAAGCGTCTAAAAATAAAGCATAAACAAATGCCTTCAAAAACTTTATGTATGATTTAGGAGAATAGGCTAGATTTAAGACTAATGAGGCCACATAGCCTAGGGTATAGAGCCAAATTTTACAAAAAAAAGGCACAAAAAATAATGGTTTAATGAAAAAATCACTAAAGTTTCGTATGTAACCATAATATAGAGGCATGATATAAATGATATTTTCAGGGGTGAGAGGAGTTAGAAAATAACTTATATACTGTCAAACAATATAGAACAATTGGGTACTTGTGTAAAACATATTTGGAAAGAGTATTGAATGGGGAAAGAGAATGTGTATTTCTTATTTTCTGGTTTCGGTACTTGTTTCTTATAGCCACCACGCTCAAGTCCTGTCGAGAAGTGATGTTTAATTAATGCTAATGCAATAAAAGAAAATATGAAAATATAATACTTTATCAACAAAATTATGAAAACTACAACAAAGAATTATGGAAAAGGGGCTGCCCAGACCACATTATATTAAATGCGTAACCTAAACTAACCTGGCCTAACCTAACCGAAATACCAACTAAATATTTAATTAAAATATAGCTACAATATAGTTTCCCATCGAGTCGAGGCTAGTATTGTCTGGTATAAAGACCATGAAAACCGGTTATTGTCTGATGTTCGTGATACAAGATCTTGCGTGTGGTGGCTTTAAGACAAAAGTAACCTGGTTTCTTTCCTATGAGTCTACTTAGGCCACCCTATTATTTTTTTCGTATAAAGTGGAGCCAAATTTTGATTTTTGTGTATATTGTGAACGTTATACTCTTTTATTTTTGCCAGTGATCGGTATCGCTAAATTTGGCAATTTGTTGAAAGATTTAATTCGATCTGAACACTAAAATAAAAAAAATTCTTAATAGAATTTTTCTTCATAGAAAGTTTCTAATTGTTGGGAGTTTAGAGGCACATCCAGTATACCCCCTACCCCACCTAATTCCGAAATACAGGTGCTAGACTATGCCCGGACTTTGTTCAGGTGGGTGTTATTTGGTATCGTGAACAAGTTTTGGACCAGAAATAAATAATTCTAAATTTAAACAAAGGTAGCTCGAGTGGTTGCACACTTAATGAAGCCTAGTATTCATCTTTGGAGTGTCATATATGCCAAAAAGTTCTGCCAGGTCTTACATTGTTCTTCGCGCATGGCGCAAAAGTTCAGAATTGGGCTTCTTCAGAAGCAGAAATAGAAGGTTGACCTAAAACTAACCCAACTACAGCTATCGGGCTAATTTTTTTTCTTTAGCACTGAAAATTGCTGTGAAACATTCAAGTTTGGGCAATTTTAGCAATTTAGGAACTGACTGTGTTGGCAGTCATGGTTTTCAATGGTTCTGGCGTATTTTATGCGAGTTTTCAAAGAGTCTGGCGTATTATCTGGCACTTCCCTTGCAACAATTTTGGTCAGGGTTGCCACCGTCAGTACGATTTTACTAGATCTAGCAAAAAAAAATCTAGTAAATTTAGAGGATCTAGTAAATTTCGCGAAATCTAGTAAAAACTAGTAAAAAGTCATGATTTATAGTAAACAAAACTTTTTTTTTATTTTCCATGAATTCAGGGGAAAAAATTATTGTAAACATATGACAATTTACAATTTTTGCCTGTCTGTTTTACAATTTTGCTTGTCTGTCACAGAGACAAACAAGCAGTCACCTATTTTCATAAACAGACGCTTCACTTCCGGCGTCTAAAGGTTGACAAAATTAGCTTTCTGTGTATCAAATCTTACCAACTAAAAGTGAAGCTATAATGACACTTAGATTATGATGATTGGGAATATATTGGAATCAAAACAAAAGCCAATCACCCAAGGTGATTAGGTAAATCTCCTCAGTTTGAAAATTTTTATTGAGGAAAAA
>JAQQPU010000310.1:88301-106603 GCA_029168905.1 Artemia sp. Kazakhstan ARC1039
GGGGGGGGGCTGAAATTCATTTCTGACAGAAATGATTATTATATTTATAATAAGCATAAAAAAAGGCATCATATGATGTATTCACTTTATTCCTAACTCAATAATATGATTTGGTATGTATTTACCTTGATTTGGGTATTAAGTTTGGAACTTTCAGACAATGCTTAAAGGGAAACATCATCTGACCAAAAGGCAATATCTGCTCTCTATTGCTAATACTACTGTTATTGCTACATATATGATGGCTACTACTACTTCTATTGCAGCTACTTGTAAGGCTAAGAGGATTGAGATGAAAATTTCCAGAAGCACATGCCCATAAGGGTTATGAAAAGGACATATTAGCAATGTCATAGGAATAACTAATTGTATTAAGCTGAAACTTCCAGGACTTGATGAGAGAGATGTTCTACTGACCAAAAGGCAATAGCCTATGTTAATACCACTACTGCTAATAGTACTACCTCTATTAATATTAACAATGTTACTAATAATATCTATACTACTACCTACTACTGTGACTACTTTTGCAACTCTGCCTAAGGGTATGTAGGTGAAAATTTCAAGGAATTTTGAGGGGGGGGGTAAACTGAATCACAACATGTTTTCTGTATGCAGGTTGTCAAAAGGGCATAACTGTAATATTTTATGAGCAGGTTGGTATATGAAGTTTAACTTAACAGGACTTTTTACAGGGGTGTTGAAATAACCAAAACAAAATATTTGGATCCTAATGCTACTGCTTCTACTCTTATTACTTTTGCAACTATTATTACAACTTCTACTGCTATTAAAACTAAGGGTATTCAGGTGAAAATTTTGGGATACATTGAAACTATATGGAACTATGTCAAAACATACTATGCCCACAGATGTTGTCAGGAGGATATATTGGGAGGGAATGCTTCAGGAAAAGTTGATGGTATTAAGTTGAAACTTTCAATGTGTGTTTAAGAGGATGTTAAAGAAATGAAAGCTGCTATGCACATACTGCTGCAAATGCTACTACTTAAGCAAAGGGTATTAAGGTGAAGCTTTTAAGGAATATTTAGGCAAATGGTCAACTAAATGAAAAACAACAATGAGCATGTGTCCTTTCAAAAAGGGGGACAAAGCAATACCTAAAAAACTGCTAACATTGTTAAGTTAAACCTTTAGGGGTAAGTTGGTGTGGATTTTGAATGATCCAGAAGGCAATTTTTCCATACTATTAATGCTACCACTAATAATTAATATACTAACTAATACTTATGACTATACTAATAATACTAATGTACCCTAATACTAATAATATAATACTAATAATAATACTGATAATATTACTAATACTAAATAAGGTTGTTAAGGTGAAAATTTTAGGGAATGTTTAGGGGGAGTTTCAATTAGACAAAAAACTATGCATGAAGGTTTTAAAAAATGCCGTATAAGGAATAGCATAGGCAGCACCAATCTATAATAGCTGGAAATATCATTGAAGCTTTTAAAGGAGCTAATTCAAAATTAAATCCATTGCCCTTTTTAAGAGTAGAAAGAGATTGGAGGACAAGCAGCCCTTCTCCAAAGCCTATTTATTTTCTGAACACATCCAGTCAAAATTTTGAGACAACCATTTTGTTCAGCATAGTAGAATGGTCCAACAACTATGTCTCTATGGAAATTGGGTATAGATAATTTCAGGGACCACACTGCCTTTCCATGATGATAAATAAAAGTTCAAATAGGGATAAAATCCTTTTAATAGACAGCATTTCACAAACAGTGATATAAATTCACAAAAAATACCAGATATTTTGGTCACATATGCAGTGACCATCATCAGTAGTAAAACTAAACTAAAACAATAGTTATATACAAAATCAAATAAAACTACATATTGTTTAACTCTCTAATTCTTTTCAAAGCAAAGGTGGAAGTTACACTCTTTGACCTTCTTGGATTTAGCTCATTTGGTATTCAATGATATAACACTTAGACAGAGGTCAACTATATTGGGTGAATTGAACTTTACTCTGTCAGATTTTAACAAATTATTGTAGATAGAGTTCAGCCCAAATTCACTTGTGTCACAATTCAAAGCTATATTCTTGAATAAGATTTTCTTTGTTTCAAGAGTTTCATGAAAATATTGCTTTAAACCTGGTCCCTAGAAATCAAACAAACATTATTGAAAAAATAAAATGGTCTGGAAAACTTAAAGTATGTTCTGAAAGGGCTGAAATAAAATCTTCAGACTTAGAATCTTGCTTTAAAACCAAAGAAATAGAATCTTTATGCTGTAATAATCTCATTTCCAACTTCTGGTTAGTATGTCCCACATGAAGTTAGATCCTTCCCAGAATTTATAAAATTACCCAAAGTATTATTACTCTTTAAAGTTACCTGTAGACCATTACTCTGTAAAATTCTTTTAAGTTTGTCACTTAGCCTGGGTACATATGGTAAGGAACAAAAAAATCCTTCTTGCAAGTTGTCTCCAAGACTTCCTTAGAAATCTCTTGAACCTTTTTCTTCTTTTTGAAAACATCTGTTTAATTAACTACTCTAGATACATATTACTTATTAGTATTTTTCTTAGAAAAGAAAATTCAAAAAAGACAAACCAATTTTTACTTGGCAAGCATGAGCAGAACTATAAGACACAAATCTATTGTTATTTGTTGGTTTTCTTTAAATTTTAAAATCCAAACTATTTTTGTTTTTTAAAAGAAGAATATCAAGAAAAGGAAGTTTCCCATTCTCTTCTAATTCAACAGTAAACTTTAAACCCCCCCCCCCCCAAACAATTAAGATGTTCAAAAAATCTTTTTAATTCAAATCCCATTCTTAAATTATGTCAGCCATATACTGACCCCAAAATATGCTTTAAAAAAATATAAATCTAATGCAATTGTTTCAATATTCTCCACAAAAATATTAGCTAATAATGGGGATAAAGGGGCCCCTGTAAGTAAACCATTTACTTGTTTGAAAAACTTCCCTTTGAATTGAAAAAAATAAGAGAACTTATTGCACAACCTTACTAAATACATAATTACAGAAACTTCCTAATCTGTTTTGCCACTAATCAAGTCCATGTTTCTTAACAGCTTTATTTCTAGGAGAGTTTTGGCTGCTTCTACATCAATATTTGTTTACATTCATACAATGTCAAAGCTTGAAAGCAAAGAACTTATTTCTACTTTTTTCAGTTTTTCAACCAAATTCAAAGAATTTCTAATGTACAAAATTTGTGTAGACAAAAGTGGCTTACAGATTGACACTAACCACTTGCTCAAAACACTTCTTGCCAACTGCATGCCAGGCATTTGTAATAAAGTTGGAGGTGTAATTTTTCTTCATTCTTTAAACACTTTAATTCATTCTTAAACTTATTTGTAAAAGAGTCTGTTGGATTATATGATAGCTTTTTGTATGTTTTTTCATCATTTAGTAAACTTCTTAACTTTGATTTGTAGTCCTCAGTATTCATGACAACTAAAGTGTTACTCTTATCTGCTTTTGTAATGGTAATTGAACCATCCTTTTTCAAGTTTTTTAGAATTCTTATGCCATTGATGGTTTTACTAGGAAATTCTGGTTTCAATACAAAATTAGAAAGGGTTTTCATGGTAGAAGCTCTTACTAAGCTAACATCTTTTATTAAGTTTGTGTTTTTATTCAAAGATGTTTCTATTGAAGAGATAAAATCTTTCACAGGGACTTTATGTGGTTTAAAACAAAGTTTTGGACCCTTTTCAAGCACTGATTGTTCTTGTATTGTTAAAGTTCTTGATGAAAAATTAATCACATTGGTTCAAGAATTGCCAAAGGCATTACCGCATTATTTGTTGATAATTTTGAAAACTTTTTTAGCAATCTTTCCCTGGAAAGGCGAAAGTCATGATTGAAGTGATTTTTTCCTGTTTGTTGAATAAAACAAAAGTCACTTACTCTAACCTTTTTTTTTTAAAAGTCATTGAGATTTTTTAATTTGTGGTGAGTGCGATAGCCATGAAAAGCTCCGACGAAATGCCTGAACTTGTATATTCTCCTGTTCTGAATTTTATTCAAAGCAATTTGCTAAGCGGAATTGAGGAGGATATTATTAAAAGACATGGTATGGAGTTTTTTGACATGAATATAGTCAAAGAAGCTAAAAGTTTACTGTGGCAAATAAGTGCACCTGAATTGGATTGCCCAGTATGTAAGGGGAACAATGCACTTTCTAATCATTTTAGTGACATTATTTCTCTGTTAAGATCTCTTGACAGTAGTGACACTTTTGCACCTACGTTTGTGATAAAGCGACCTACAGAGGTGCCATGTATCCCTGCAAATGCTTATACTTCTTTACTCTCTAAGTTTAATGAGCTACAACAAGTGGTTGTTGAAATGTCAGGGAAATTTGACAATTATCAGTTGAATTTTCCTCAACTTCCGAAACCTACTCCAGCAATTGACACTCATACGACAGTTATTGTTTCTAAAGTGCCTTCAGATCTGTCTGATCCGATTAAACGCAAATCTGTTCTCGATCAAATAGCTGGGCATGAATTAGTTTGTAGTGTGAAACCTGTTAAAGACAGATGGTATGTCAATATTGATAAATCTGCAACTGAAGATTTTTGTACATCCGTTCAGAACTTTATTACCGGAGCAACAGTTAAAGTACGATCCAAGCGATTTTTTGGGATTCTCAGAGGTTTCCCAGTTGATGTTGACCTTTCAGTTATTAAAAGACTGCAAGGTATAATAAGTGCAAATCGACTGGGCCAGACTATGTCAGTCAAGCTGGAATTTGAAGACTCCTTCACTCAGTCTGCTTATTTCAAAGAAGGAATTAAAGTGGGATATGAATTTTTTCGAATTCACGTATTTAAAGAAATACCTAAATGCTGCTTCAAATGCCGATCATACGATCACTTTCAAAGTGCTTGCACCAGCAATGTCCCGAAATGTGCCAGATGTGCTGGGCCGCATATTTCTACTAAGGATAGTCCTTGTAGTGCTGCTCCCAAATGTGCTAACTGTGGTAAAAATCATACTTCTTATAGCTTGTCCTGCCCTATATCTAAGGAACTAATGTCGCGCTCCCACTTTTTGCAATGACTTTGGAGTTTTCAATAATATCGTTTAATATTAATGGTACAAAGGATAAGGATTTCGTTATTGATGAGTTCTACTATGATTTTGATTTGGTTTGTTTACAGGAGCATCTTCTTACAGACTCTAGCATTAACGTTTTGCGTCGTAGCCTTCATCATGATGTGTTTTTTACTACTGCCAGAGCCACAAGAGGCCGGCCATCTGGCGGACTAGCTTGTGTTTTTAAGCACAATCCTAATTTGGTTTCGCCGGTGATTTTTTACTCGGATGAGTTTTTTTTGGCTGTTCGTATGGGCACTATAGTTTTCATTAATTCTTATCTGCCTTATGATGACCGTTCCTCTAGATCAATGGCTAGATTTGCTAAAGCCTGTAACACGTTGAAGTTTCTAGTGGGAAAAATTCTTTCTTTTTCTCTAGATTATATGATCATTGGTGACCTCAATACGGATATAAATAACTCATCAGTGAGATGTGATTTGTTGTTGGATTGCCTTCCATCTTATCATATTATACCCAAAACTCATCCGTATTCTTATATTCACCATTCAGGCAGTAAGAGCAATATTGATCACATTATTTGCTCACCTAGTATTATTACATCAATAGTGTTTGTACATGCTGAAGAACAAGACTTAGACCATCTCCCTATCTCACTTACTCTTACGCTGAATTTAAACCCTGCTAGTTTCTGCAAAGTACCCCAGTCTTCAAAATGGTTTGAAAAAAGTAATTGGAAGAAAGCTGATGTTCCTCTTTATGCGTTTACACTAACAAGGCTGCTGTCTGCTATACGAGTTCCCTATCATCTGCTTCAGAGCTCTATACAAGGGAATTGCAAAAAGGACCTGGATTGCTATTATAATCAAATAATTAAATGTTTAAAAGATGCCGAGGCAGTTGCAGTGCCGCTGCAACGTGTTAGACGTGGTACGCAAAAACCTATTTGGTCTTTAGATCCTAATTTAAAAACTTTGAAAAATAAAGCTAAGTTTTGGTTAAAAGTTTGGAATGAATGTGATAGACCGCCCTGTGGTATTGTTTCTGACCTTAAGCGTAAGACCCGCAGGGAATATAAAAAATATCTTAAGTCTATGCGTTATCGTGGTATGGATTTTCCAGTGTCAAAGAGAGAATGGCGAAAAGTTATTAATTCTGAGTCGATTAGAAGTGATGTACCAAATAGTGATTGTCTTCCTGCATCTGCTTGGCATGACCATTAGTCGTCTATTTTTTCTAATGTTAATTACCGTGTGCATTCTTTGTATTCTCATTCTCTTTCTGCTATTTTTAGTACCCCTCTATCTCAGCGTCTCTGTGTTCCTATTTCTCTTTCATCTGTAATTGAAGCAATTAAGAAACTTAAATCAGATAATGTTGATAATGATGGTATATCTAGATTTCACCTTTTATTAGATTGCTCCCCCCTTATTAACCATATACACCTACTTCTCCAGATGTGTATTTGTACTTCTAGTGTACCGGAGAGTTTTTTGTGTGGTACTGTCTCTTCAATTTTAAAGAAGGGGAATTCTCCTTTTATTTGCTCTTCTTACCGACCTATTACTGTCTCTTGCACTTTTAGTAAAGTTCTTGAGCATGTTTTAATACCTTTTGTGACTAATAATATGCTTGAGAGAGATAACCAGTTTGGATTTAAGCCCGGAGTAGGTTGTCAACACGCACATCGTGTATTATCTTCTTTGCTCCTTGAAAATTCTTCTAAGGGAAGGAGTATATATCTTTGTACTTTAGATCTATCTAAAGCTTTTGATAGTGTATGTCATAGTCAGCTTTTCTCTGCTCTTCGTGGTTACGGTGTCAATCTATCGGTTATTTTGCTTCTTCGGTACTGGTACTCTAATTCTTTTCTTCGGCTGAAATCTGTGCCTGCATCTAATATTAAATTGAAAAGAGGTTTAAGGCAAGGTGGAGTTTTATCTCCGACCCTTTTTAATTTGTGTATTTCAGGAGTTCTGGCAAAGATTTCGGCTACCTATCTCTCCGGTTTTTCTGATGTTTCCTACCTGGCTTACGCTGATGATCTGCTTCTTATAAGCCGTACTAAAACTGGTTTATCTAACATGGTTTCTCGTGTTGCTACTTCTTTTTCAGACATAGGCCTTTCTCTTAATGTAGATAAATGTAAATTTCTTTCTTTTAATAATATTTCTAGTACTTCCCTTCGCTGTAGTGGCTTTACTATCCCTCTCGTAGATTCTCTTCGATGGCTCGGTATTTCTATTACTAATAGTCTTCCGAGCTTGCGCCAGCGCACAGTCTCAGATATTAATATGAAAATTAAATTAGGATATGCTAAGATTGTTGCCAATAGAGGTAAATATAATAAACTCGCGTTAGCCAAGCTCTACTCAACTTTTTGTGACCATTCAATTCTTTTTGCTTCTGGAATTTTTCTCCTTCTGAAGAAAACTGAGTTAAAAAGAATCCGGATTAATTATTTTAGATTTTGTAAATTTTTGTTGTTTCTTCCACCTTGGACCAAAAACCGGGTAATTATTAATAAATTTCTTGTTCCCAATATTACTGAAAAACTGGAAGCACTACACAGAAAACTTTCAAATACTGCTTGTATCCGTTTTTCTCCGCACCATCACCTTATCATGTTTTTTCAGTCGTAAGTTATTTTTCTTTTTCTTTTATTTGTTTAGTTGTTTTTCTCTGTTTGGTCATTCTACAATTTAGATTTGTAAAGAGTGAGTAAAAATCCAATAATGATAATATTAATGCCTGCTTATTAGATTCTGCATGTTGTCAGTTTTTTTTTTCTTTTCCTCTTTTCCCCCTCCTTTCACGTTATTTTTTTTTCTTCTTTTATTTTGCTCTCGTTTCTTTTAAATTATTATGTGTTACGCTGTAATTTGGTAATTTTTGATTTATATATTGTCTTGTGTCGCATTTTTTGTGTTTTTCCTCGTGATACTCCACGTATTGTACCTCTGTATAGTGTGGGTTAAAAATAAATAATAATAATAATAATAATAAGATTTTCCAGGGAAAGTTCTTCTCTCACTGTTAAAGCTCTTTTTCGACTTTTATCTTTAATAATGTGATCTAAGTCTTGCAATGTAAGCTTATTTCAAACTTTTCTTCTTGAAAGTGCCCAAATGTGAATTGAATTTTAGTGGAGGTTGCACAATTCTCATCTTCTTACATTGTAGAAGAAAATCCTACTGGTTGATAACCATTATTAGCTAATATTTTTTTGGAGAATATTTAAACAATTGCATTAGATTCATATTTTTTTAAACATATTTTTTGGGGCCAGTGTATGGATGACATAATTTCAGTATGGGATTATGGGGAGGAGGATTTAAAAGGATTTTTGATACATCTTATTTTTTGGGGGGGGGGAGAATTAGAGTTTATTGTCGAATTAGAAGAGAATGGGAAATTTCCTTTTCTTGATGTTCTTCTTTTAGAAAATGAAAATAGTCTGGATTTTGAAATTTACAGGAAACTGACAAATAATATTAGATTTTTGACTTATAGTTCTGGTCACGCTCGCCATGTAAAAATTGGTTAGATCATTTCTTTAACTGACCAGATCTTTAGTATTTGCTCTCCAAAATTTTTTGAGGAGTTGTCTTTTCTAAGAATAATACTAATAAGTAAAATGTATCCAGAGTGGTTGATTAACCAGACTTTTTCATAAAGAAGAAAAAGGTTTCTAGAGATTTCTAAGGAAGTCTTGGAGACAACTTGGTAGAAGGATGTTTTTTGTTCCTTACCATGTTTAGCCAGGCTAAGTGAAAAACTTAAAAGAATTTTACAGAGTAATGGTTTAAAGGTAGCTTTAAAGAGTAATAATACTTTGGGTAGTTTTCTAAATTCTGGGAAGGATCTAACTTCATTGGAGCAACAAAGTGGGGTCTATCAGATACCATGTGCTTGCAGAAGCTTATATGTGGGACATACTAACCAGAATTTGGAAATGAGATTATTACTGCATAAAGATTCTATTTCTTTGGCTTTAAAGCAAGATTCTAAGTCTGAATATTTTACTTCAGTCCTTTCAGAACATATTTTCAATTTTCCAGACAATTTTATTTTGTTTGATAGTGTCTCTTTGATTTGTAGAGACCAGGGTTTAAAGCAAAAGTCTTGTGAAACTCTTGAAATAAAGAAAATCTTATTTTAGAATATAGCTTTGAATCATGACACATGCGAATTTAGGCTGAACCCTGTGTACAATAATTTATTAAAATCTGACCAAGTAAATTTCAATTCACCCAATATAGTTGACCTCTGTCCAAGTGTTATATCATTGAAGTGCTAATGAGCTGAATCCAAGAAGGTCAAAGAGGCTAGCTTCCGCCTTTGCTTTGAAAAGAATTAGAGAGTTAAACAATATGTAGTTTTATTTGAATTTGTATATAATCAAATACTTATGATGATATTAATTTAGTTTTATTACTGATGAAGATCACTGCATATGTGACCAAAATATCTGGTATTTTTTGTGAATTTTTATCACTGTTTGTGAAACACTGTCTATTAAAAGGATTTTATCCCTATTTGAACTTTTATTTATGGATATTGGATATGTCACCCCCCCCCACAATTATGTATTCAGCCCATTATGCTTTAAAACTGAATTAAAAGATATTGTGCCTATGGTTGCCAATAAGACACCTTGACAATATATTGAGAATGACTGGGGGAATTAAGCTAAAACTTTTGGGGCTACAACTATTGCTACTTCTGCTCTTACCATTAAAATCATAGGCAGTGCAATATTGCTGCCTAAGTAAAGAGCAATGTGGGCACAGTGTACAGGTTGCCACCCCTAGTGATTTATCACTATTTCTAATGACTCTTTTTGTAGCCTAGTGATTTTTATCTACCTAGGGATTTATAGTGATTTTCGTTTGAAAACTAGTGATGTTTACCTAAATCTAGTGATTTTTCATGATATAGCACATAGATTCATGATTCAGTTGAATAAATCATACAAGAGGTTAACTACATAAAGAAAGAAAAACGAGCAAAAATGGGGTTTTTATAGGCCAAATGAAGATACTGAAAAAACAAAGCGAATATTTCGAGAGGACAAACGCCTCTCTTCTTCAGCGCGAAACGAAACGATGTATCAATAAAAGCTAAAAAATTAGAAGAATTAAAACCAACTACCTAACAACAATAAAAGCGAGTTATTCGCCAATATCCGCGATTTGCACAAAATCCAAAAAAACATGAACTGCCATCGACGGATACTAGCGAACAACTGAACAAAGAGAAGGAAACCAATTCATTCACTTGAAAAAACAAAACAAACCAGCAATTAAATAAGTTGGAGAACTATGTAATTTGATTTCGGATTTTAATTAATGCATTTCTTGCAGACACCCTTTGAGACCTAAGGGGTTGTTCACGTGTTTGATTAGATGACTGGGAAAGTGGTTCAAGTTTTATTTCAGGGATTACTAAAGTATCGGCTTCTCTTTTGAGAAAACCGAAATATGACTCGTTTTTGCTCGTTTTTCTTTCTTTATGTGATGTCAGGCCAATGTGGTTTAAGAAATTATCTTCGTGAGGCTAACTAATAAAAAAAAACACACAACATAGTGATTCACTAAGGTTCCTAATATCTCCCAGGTAAGCATTTATGCAAATAAACTACCTCTGAAACTTCCAATTTCCCACCATATGTCCATATCAGATATGACCCCAGAGCATTATCATCAAGATAAAAGGCGAACTAGCTAATTGCTTAATTGCTAAAATGTGCTATATTTCCTATATTACAACATTTGCTCAGGTCGAGTTTTTGTCTTCATATTTATGTTGTTTTTTTTTCTCGCTAATGTATCAGTTCTAAATAAGATTTTCTTCTGTTAAAACCTTTGAAAGTGGAGTAAATGGGGGATATCAATATACCATTTACATCTGTAAAAAGAACAGAAATGGAGTAACTGAAAATAAGATGGTAGGTAGCCTGTTCATTAAACATTATTTTCTAAATAAAAAAAAGAAATCATAGGCAGCACAGTGGTGCTGCCTAAGTAAACAACAAAATTGGTACAATGTATTTTTTTTTTTTTTTTTTTTTTTTTTTTTTTTTTTTTTTTTTTTTGGTTTAGACCAGGGCACTTTGTATCAAAGGAGTTGACATAGAAACTTTGAAAAAAGCTCATTTGATTAGGAATTGGAAAGGCTTGTGCCCCTTTTAATAGTCGAAAGTGATTGGAAGGCAACTAACACCCCTTCCATGCCCACTGTTTCCCCAAGAACATCTAATAAAAATTTTGAGATAGCTATTTTGTTCAATGAAGTTGAAAGATCTGGAACTTATGTTATTGAAGAGAACATTCCCCCCATAGCCCTCAGGGCAAGGGTTGCAACTTATGCCCTGGGAGCATATAAGGTTTTTATTGAAAGTGTTGTCGGACAAACATAAGAAGGGGCTCATTTGATTGGAAATTGAGAGAGCTAGTGCTCTTTTTAATAGTCGAAAGTGATTGAAGGGCAACAAACCCCTCTCTCATGCCCACCATTTTCGTAAACACATCCAATCAAAATTTTCAGATAACCGTTTTGTTGAACATAGTTTAAAGTTCTGGAAGCTAGGTCTTTGAGGATGACCCCCCCCCCTCCCCAGCAACCCTAAGGGCAAGGGTTGTAAGTTATGCCTTGTTGGCATATAGGGTTTTTATAAAAAGTGTTGTTTTTAGAAACTTCAAAAAGGGCTCATTCAATTGGAAATTGAAAGGGCTAGTGCACTTTTTAATATTCGAAAGTCATTGGAGGACAACTAACCCCCTCTCACACCCACCATTTTTCCAAACACCTTAAATCAAAATTTTGAGATAGCCATTTTGTTCAACGTAGTTCAAAGGTCTAGAAATTATGTCTTGGATTATGACAAACCCCCCACAGCCCCCAGGACAAAGGTTGTCAGTTACGCCCTGGGGGCATATAAGGTTTTTATAGAAAGTGTTGTCGTAGAAACTTCAAAAAGGGCTCATTCAATTGGGAATTGAGATGGCTAGTACCCTTATTAATAGTCAAAAGCAGTTGAGGGTGAATGTCCCCCCCCCTCCATGCCTATCATATCCTAAACACCCAAGCAATATTTTGATCTACCCATTTTGTTGAACGTAGTTAAAGGGCCCGGAAATTATGTTTTCGAATAAGACAACGCCCCACAGCCCTCAGGGCTAAGATTCTAAGTTATGCCCTGGGGCATATAATGTTTTTATAGAAAGCGTTGTTGTAAAAACTGGAAAAAGGGTAATTGGATTGGAAATTGAGAGGGTCAATGTCCCTTCTAATATTCGAGAGTAATCGGAGGGAGAAGCACCTGCCCCCTGCCCATCATTTCCCCAAACGTTTTTGATCAACATTTTGATATGGTCATTTTGTTCAACGTAGTTGAAAGGTCTGGAAATTATGTCTCTGAGGATGACAACCATCCCCCATAGCCCTCAGTACAAGGGTCCTAAGTTTCCTTGGCTTATTTACCTGTTTCGGGGGAGATGCTCAAACGAGTTTTGCATAAACATAACATTGATACATGTTCCCAATCAGTGAGACCAATAGGTAGTTTCCTTGATTCTGGGAAGGGTTTAACCCGGGGAAATTTAGTTAGTGGGGTGTATGAATTCCTTGTTCTCGTGGGAAGTTTTATATTGGTAGAACTCACCGACAATTTCTTGAAAAACTTATTGAGAATCACAACTCAATAGAAAAAAGACCTACAATTAAGCAAGCCTCCTGAATTTTTTTTCGGCTCTGGCTGAACATATTTTCATTCAAACTAAACATTTTGTACAATTTGATGATGCCACGGCTATTTCTAATGATACAGGTTTTTCTCAGTGGGCGAGGGAGGCTATAGAAACTAAAAAACATATGTTTGCTAATCTTTCAACAAGTAGGGACATGGGAAATTTAAATATTGGCTCAATTTATGATAATCTTTTGAATATTGAGCCAATAGCCAATAAGGGAATTAAGGTTTTACATAATCACCAGGGTACTAGATTACCTACTAAACCAAGGAGAGTTGCTTCAATAATAGACAAGAGGATTATTTTGCAACAGAATAAGTAACTTAATTTCAATTTTTATACTTTTTCTTCAGTTGCTTTGGTTTTCTCATCGAAATAACCCTAATAGCTTCTTTTCCCTACGTGGATCAGATGCAACAATTGTATTAATATTGTTGGTGATTTTTTTTTTTTTTTAGTTTAGTTTTTTTTTCTATGTTTCTCTTGTGCTGAGGACGCCTAGTTGGCATACGGGCGAAATATCTGCGTTGTTTTAGTCTTTCATCTTTTCTCTCTACTGGCCGTAGTCTCGTTTACTGTCTTTTCATTTAGTTTTACCTCTCTTTGTTGTATTTATTTTAGAATAAGAAAAATTAGAACAAAATAAAAATTCTGAAATAGGAAATTTTGAAAAACTAGAAACTTTGACAATCAAATTGAACAGAAATTAATAAAAAAAAACTTTCTAAAAAGAAATTTTCTGAAGAAAAGGAAAGGCGATGTTAAATTTAAGATCAGAAGAAATAGAAACCTACAATAACTCAAACTCGAAACAACCAGAAATTACTATTAAAGAATTAATGAAACCCAAAACGAACATAAATTAAATGAACAATCGGAACCAAAACAACATGAAACAGGTACTAATATAAACGAATAAAAAAATCTCAAAACAAGTAGAGCGTAAGTTGGATATACAAATCAAGCTTAAAACGAAGAAAAATATTTTGCTATTGGGGCCTAAATAAAACCCTAAAGGAACAAAAAATAAATAAACGGTCATAGCAAACATACAAACAGTAGTTACTAATGTAAATGAGTAAATATATCTTAAAACGAATGAAACTTAAATTGAATATGCAAATCCAGCCTGATATGAACAAAAATCTCTACAAAGAAGAGTTTGGGTTTTACCTCTTTCTTTCACTGTAAAAGTCTAAAACTTACTGCGTGATTGGTGCTTTACTTAAAACGAATTATATTACAAATATTTTCCTTTGTACTTATTGCACCATTAAAAATAAACGCAGAAATTACAGTAAAATTAAATTTTGAACTGATGAGATTTCAACAATTGATATCATTATATATCAAATATTTAGTTTAATTTTATTAGTTCTTTCCAAGACTGTTCAAGACAAATACAGCTTCACTACTACTACTAATAACAACTCACCGCAGCACCAAGCCGCCTGAGGCCAACACAGCTACGCATGCTCCTCCTCCATCCCAATCTATTCAAAACCTCCCTTTTTATACCCGCCCATGAAGTTCCCATTTCCTTTAAATCTTTCTTTATGAAGAACTCCCACCCCAGACAAGGACGACCTGCTTTCCGTTTAGCCCCAGACGGTTGGCCGAAAAGAATAATCTTCGACAATCTGTCATCCTTCATCAGCACAACGTGCCCTAGCCATCTCAACCTTTCTTTCATTATAGCCCTAGAGAGCGGTATTGAACCACATTTTTCGTATAGCCTATTGTTAGAAATACGGTCAGTCAGTCGGGTACCCAGAACAACCTTTAAGCAATTTCTCTGGAAAACGTAGCAAATCTTCATCCGCTTTTCGGAGCTCCCATGCTTCAGAGCCATATTTGACCACTGTCATCACTGTACCTTCTAATATTCTAATCTTGGTTTGCAGACTTATCTTCCTATTCTTCCAAACTTTTTTTAACTGAGAAAAAACACTCTGAGCCTTGGCTATTCTACTTTTGACATCTTCACTGCTCCCACCATCTTTACTAATAATACTGCCAAGGTAAGTGAAGCTGTCTATCTGATCAATCTTTTCATTACCCAGCTTAACCTTTTCATCTTCACTTATTCCTAGCCTCAGTGACTTAGTCTTCTTACTATTTCTAGAACCCTGAGCTTGCAAAACCTCTAAAACTTCATTCATTTTGCTCACACTTTCATCTAGGATGCTTAAATCATCAGCATAATCTAAGTCAAGGAGACTTTTTCCTCCCCATTTGATTCCGTGGTCTCCCATTGCCTTTCCTGTGATCCTTAAGACAAAGTTCATCAAAATAATCCATATAAAGGGGGATAGAACACAACCCTGATTAACTTCTGATTTAATACAAAACCAGCTGCTAACCTCATTTCCTACCTTAACCGCAGCAGTATTATTCTAGTACATAGCACTAATCACTTTAATGTATTTGTCTGGTATACCATACAAGAATAAAACCTTTACTAAAGCTCTTCTATCAACAGAATCGAACGCTTTCTCATAATCTATAAAACAGAGGACCAAAGGTGTTTGAAAAATCAGGCACTTCTCAATTATGAAAATTTGGTCGACACGTACTCTACCTTTTCTAAAACCGCACTGTTCTTCTCTTAAAACTTTGTCTACGGCATCTCTCAGTCTAAAAAGTATCATATTACTAAGTAATTTACTACCTACAGAGACAAGATTAATACCTTGATAATTACCACACTCACTTAAAGTGGCTTAATTAAGTTTTTCCTAAAATCGTTAGGTACTTCCCCTTTTTCAAAAATCATATTCATAATCTTAAGTAACTTACTTCTAACCTCAGAGCCACCATATTTAAGAAACTCATTTACCACCCTATCAGCACCTGGAGCCTTATTATTTCTTAGTCCTTTTAGTACTGTCGCTAATTCCTTCTCACAAAAAAATCTTCCTTCACATCTAATGTATCACAAACTTTTTCATTTTCCTCTATATCTCTTCCTTCAACTCTATCTCGGTTAAGCAAATTCTCAAAATGTTCGGCCCATCTCTCTTTAGTTTTTTCCTTATCGCTAATTGTGGCCCCATTCCTATCTTTAACTGGGCCAAGTCCGCATTGACTACTCCCTCTCAATTTGTTAACATGCCAGTATAATATTTTACTATTATACTGTCTAGCTTGATCTTCCAGATCCTCGGCAATTTTATCCATGGCCTCCACTTCACACCTGCCTAGTCCATATTTTAATGCTTTCTCCACTTTCTTTACATTCTTTTTGTTTTCACATGATCTATCACTAAGGTAATTCTTTTACAAGTCTTTTCTCCTTTCTTCCAAACATAAAGCTTTTTCACTAATCTTCTTAGCTGCAGTTCTAGCTTTCTTCCCTAAGACACCTTCAGCAACTTCACAAATTATTTTTCTAAAATTATTCCAACCATCTTCCACATTATCAAATTTTAAACTCTCAAGTTTAGTATTCAACTGTTCTTGGAAAGTGTCTCTCAAATCCTTATCCTGGAGTCTACCAGCATCATAACTTCTCGGGATGTAGTTACCCTTCTGATGTTTCAGCTTTAAATTAACCCTTGACACTACTAGATGGTGATCTTTACTTTTAACACCAATAACGGCACTCCTATATACCCTAGTATCTTGTATTGATCGTGCCAGTCTTCGGTTTACAATAACATAATCAATAAGGTTTGCTGTCTTACCATCACGTGAATACCATGTTAACTTATGAGCCATTTTATGGCCAAACACTATATTCGTTATAACTAGATTGTTATACCTACAAAATTGCAAAAGTCTGTATCCATTACTGTTTTCTTTTCCTACACCAAATTTACCTAGGCTAGGATACCGTCTATCCCTATTTCTACCAACCTGGGAGTTAAAATCTCCCAGTAAAAACACCATATTTCTACCTGGGATCCTGTCTATTTACTCCTGTAACTGTAAGTAAAATTCATCTGAGTCACTAGTATCTCCGTCAGTCGGTTCTACAGGGGCATATACTACTATAACTGATACCCTGAACTTTTTAGTAATAAAATGAGCAATTAGTATTTTATTATTAATACCTTCCCAGCCTAAACAAGACTTAGCAGCTTCCTTATTCATCATGAGCCCTACTCCCTGTCTATGTACCCCATCCTTCCTGCCTGAGTAAACAAATTCTAGATCACCTAATTTTAAACTTCTTACCCCTGGGATATGAGTTTCTGAAGCCCCTAATAAATCCAGTTCGAATCGTCTGAATTCGTCAGTCAAAATGTCGATACGATAGTCATTTTTTAACGTCGTAACATTCCAAGTTCCAATTTTCATGTTCTTTAAATCATTGAAAATATTTTCGCCTCAGGAAAAGCAATGATCCCGGATATATGTGCAGGACGGGGATCACATATCTTCTCAAGTCTACACCAAAGTGCTTAAGCCGGCTTAGAACCGGACAGCAAGAAGTCCCTGGGACATCCATGAATTGGAGCTTTGTGCAATCCTGGGCCCATCGTGGTCACAACATGGTTTTTAGCACTTGGCGATGCTCTTCTATCAACAAGAGTCAAAACCCTGCACAGACAATCTCAAGCCTATTACCTCCGACTCATTATATATTCATGCCTACAAATATTATGCTACTACGGGGAGGCAGCCCATAGTAGATAAATTAGCTAAGAAGAGGTTTTTCAGCCCGAAGACGCCCGTCAAAACATACCAAGCCCAGAAGAATTATCCTTTAGTCAGAATCTCGTGCAAATGCTGTGTCGTTTACTAGGCTATAATTTCCTCAAGGTGTGCCACTCCTCAAGTAGGAATAGAGTTGACCGCAAAGGTCCCCAGTCTTGCAGGTACCCCGAAAGGGTCGAGGCAGCCCTTTGCGGAGGCTTTTGTCCATAGACCTGGATATTAGGGCCTGCCGCAGTTTTCCTCCTACAGAGGATCCTCCCGTGGCGGTGTTCTGCATCAAAATGCAATTTAACGCATTACTGGGAGAAGGTTTGTAACTTCTGGGACTTGTGGACAAACCAGTGGGCCCTTTTGAGTGTATATTTGAGGGACCTTCTTCCTCCTTTGCCTGTATTTATGACCCTGGGTGAGGGTGCCCCAGTTTCTATTATGGACCCCCAGGGACAAGGCCCCCTTGGTCCATGCCTCCTGTGGAGGTACCCTACACATTTGCAGGGCGTTCCCCTATCGCCACCTGGGGTCACGCTGAATGGCCTGGGGGAGGCTGACTAATAAGTAGCCTAATTTATTGATTCACTTGAACATTAGCTTGTAAAACTAATGTAAAATCAATGTCTAGCCTAATTTATTGATTCACTTCAACATTAGTTTGCAAAACTAATGTAAAACTAATATCTAGCCTAGTTTATTGATTCAGTTCAACATTAGCTTGTAAAACTAATGTAAAACTAATTTCTAGCCTAATTTATTGATACACTTCAACATTAGCTTGCAAAACTAATGTAAAACCAATATCTAGCC
>JAQQPU010000310.1:106613-122392 GCA_029168905.1 Artemia sp. Kazakhstan ARC1039
ACATTAGCTTGCAAAACTAATGTAAAACCAATATCTAGCCTAATTTATTAATTCACTTCAACATTAGCTTGCAAAACTAATGTAAAACTAATATCTAGCCTAGTTTATTGATTCACTTCAACATTAGCTTGTAAAACTAATATCTAGCCTAATTTACTTATTCACTTCAACATTAGCTTGTAAAACTAATGTAAAATTAATGTCTAGCCTAATTTATTGATTCACTTCAACATTAGCCTGCAAAACTAATGTGAAACTAATATCTAGCCTAATTTATTGATTCACTTCAACATTAGCTTGCAAAACTAATCTAAAACTAATATTTAGCCTAATTTATTGATTCACTTCAACATTATTTTGCAAAACTAATGTAAAATTAATTTCTAGCCTACTTTATTGATTAACTTCTAAATTAGCTTACAAAACTAATGTAAAACTAATATCTAGCCTAATTTATTGATTCACTTCAACATTAGCTTCAACATTTATCTTCAGCCTCATATCTCTGAAGCCAACCGACCTTACTCCAGAGTCCAGAAGAGATTGACTAGTAATGGCTTGCAATTACTTAATATACAAGACGGATTTTACGTGGTATATTATTTTAGCAAAGCTCATATTAAAATCAGTTTCCTTAATCATGCTTGAACTTTCAAGGCTTAAAATTTCTATAGGAAAAACAATCAACTTTATGCTGTTTATTACTTACAAATAAACACAACTTATTGGTTGCTTAATAAATGGGGGAGCTTACGAAAACTGAACTTTTGACATAATCTATGTTATTTCGGATTCACAAGAAAGAATCATTACATTGCTCAGCCGAATTATTACCAAATAAACTAAAGAAAAGGCATCTAAAAATATGTTACATAGTCATAATGAGTCATGCCATGAGTCAATCATAATGACATCCAGCCATCCCAAGAAATTTTTCTTTCATTTAAGGTTTTATAGAACTTTGGAGGAAGCTTATTTGACTGGAAAGTTCTAGTTACCTTTTTAAGAGTCAGAAGTGATCGGATTGTAAAAAGCCCCCCGCCCCCCCCCCCCTCCTACGCCCTCTTTTCCCCAAATATATTCGATCAAAGTTTTGAGGTGGCCATTTTTTTTAAATAGTCCAAAGATCACGTGACAATGCCTCCAGGGTTAATACAACCCCCTCCCCCAGACCCAAGGGGCAAGTGTTGTAAGCTATGCTTTGAGGGCATATAAGGTTCTTATAGAAGGGTTGGTTGTATAAATTTTTGAGGGGGTTCATTTGACTAGAAATTGAAAGTTCTGTTTCCCTTTTTAAGAATCAAATGTGATTGGAAAATCACTATCCCTCCAGACCATCTTTTCCCCAAATGCACCCGTTCGAAATTTCGAAATATCAAATTTGGTCGAAATAGTCCAACTATCATATAATGATGCCTCTGGGGTTGACAAAGCGCCCCAGAGCGTGGGGGCCAGGGTTGTAAGTTATGCCCCATAGGCATATAAGGTTCTTATGGAAGAGGTGGTCGTATAAACTTTGAAGGAGGTTCATTTGACTGGAAACTGAAAGTTTCATTTCCCTTTTTAAGAGCAGAAAGTGATCAGTGGACAATTGAACCTGGACGCCCCCCCCCCCCTCCGCGTGCTTTCTTTCTTCAAATGAATCCGATCTAAATTTTGAGATAGCCATTTTTTTTCAAAATAGTACGATTTTCTACTGATCTTTTACAGAATATAATTCTTTTAAAATTTGTAATTTCACAAAATATTACCTTCAAATAAAGTAATATTATATTTTCAGATAGTTAACTGGAAATGGCAGAACGTTCTTGTAATTCAAGAAACTCTTTTTTTCTTGGAGCGCTCGTGATTGGAGCTGCTACAGTTGCAAGTTTTATTCACCTTAAATATCATGGTAGACAGTTTTTTCGAATTCACAGTAAGAAATGTAAACAGTTAATTCACGGCAAAGGACTCAAAATTTTCATGATTGAAAGTAGTGATGATTGGGTCAAAATACTACCGTCTTTTTTTAGGTAAGTGATGCTGATAACCTGTGTGAATTACTCGTATTTTATTTTTTTATAGTTTGTTTTATTTTAAAACAGTTACTTACAAATTGTAAGTAAAGTGTTGCCTGCGGTAATAGTAACCAAAACTCGAAAAAGAAGAAAATGGTACTTTTTAATTAAACGAAACACTCAAGAATTACGCTTAAGTTCGATCTGAGAAAACTGGTTTCATGGCCCCAAAGACAAGTGACAGAATAGGTGGGAAATATATAATTCGGCTGTATATTTGCACATGAGGGGTGGGGATAAAGTATTTAGACAGGGTGAAGTTAGAAAACAATTCTTACTTCATAATATGCAGAATAATTGTAGACCTGCTTATTATAATTATAAATAATTGTACACATTTTTGCATGCAGACCTGCTATACTTTACCCCACCCCCTAATGTGTAAACATATAGCCCAATTTATATATTTCCCATCTATTCTGTCACTTGTCACTTGTCTTTCTGGCTATAAAACCGGTTTTCTCACATCTAGCCTAAGCTTAGTTCTTGACAAAGCTTGTTTCGTTTAATTAACAAGTACCGAGTTTCTACATCATTATACCAGAGTAAACATAGTAACATTAACCTAGAAAAGAACAATGTATCTCCCACATAATATGTTTCTCGACAAACTGTAAAGAAAAGATTATTGTAGTGATTTGGGAGGGGGCTTATTCGATCAAAATCTTACCGTAATCGGTTGAATAATGCATCATATGGACATTTAAACCTTATGGGGGAATTGGTATTTAACTCAACAAAATATAAAATGCGTTGGTAGTGACTCTTATTAGTTTGTAGGACTGTAACTTTGAGTTTTCAGTTGCCATTGTTGTCCGAACTACTGTTATTTTTTTAATTTAGAAAAAAACCCTCCTCCTCTCCTCTCAGTGACGACAAATTTTAGATTCAAAATACATTTAATTTTAACTTTAGACGTCACCTACTCTTTTTTTTATTAAGTTGCAGCCGAACTGGATACACTTCAAGTCACCATATACTACCAAAAACTTTCCAATAAAAGTAAAAAAATGCCATTCCCGTGGAAAAGGGTGTCCTCCCCCAACAGGAAGCCCTTCATACGGTGGCTATTTCTTACCATACCTTTAAACTCTTACGGATGGTGACCCTACGTCTCTCCTATAAAAACAAAACATAATAATAAAAAAATTCAAAATAAATTAATTAAATTAATAATAATAAAACAAACCAAATTATCTATCAGGATAACTTTCTTTTACAAAAACAAATACAAATTGTCCGAGCTACTGTTTGATCTATAAATTTCTAAATCAGTGTCAGTAAGTCAAGTAATCACTAACAAAAAATGTTTATAATTTTGTAGAGTCAAAGAAACTGCTATAGTTTCTGCAAGAATTTCCTTTATGATAGTAATCAAAACTATGCGTGAAATTTCAATTTCAGGTCAGTGGAGAAATCTAAGATTGTGGGCTTGGACTGTGAGTGGGTGTCCAGAGGTACCAAAGAACCAGTTGCGTTAATGCAGATTTCTTCGCAATCTGGAGAATGTGTTTTAGTCCGACTCTACAAAGTTAAAAAAATCTTGCCAAAAATTCAGGTATTTATCGTCCCTAAAAATTGTCTTAAATTCTCATCACTATTTAAATTTAAATTTTGAAGAACTTCGATTATTTATCCCGTGTCGCCCTTTTAAATTCGTGTAACTTTTTGGTATTGTTTATATCCTTCACATTGCTGATTTTTTTAAGAGTAGATATTTGTACTTCTTTTTTTTTTTTTACTGTATAAGAAGTAGAGGTGATGATTACACAATTTATAAGATATTTCACCTGACTTTGTATTTTCACGGCCAATATACCTTATTTGCTATTGCACCTATTCAATGCTATAATTTTAGGGCCCTGGGTCTCCGAAAAGGCTTAGGGTATTAATTTGAACCTTTTAGGAAAAGTTGGAGGGGTGATGGACAAAATGAAAACACACTAAGTTGTCACAAAATGAAAAAACGTGATGGTTGTCAAAAGGGTGCATTAGCAATATATCAGTAACGGCTAAGGGTGTTAAGTTGAAACTTTCAGGGTATGTCGAGGGAGGCGTTAGTAGTAACATTTCATGGGGTCCAGGGGGGGCTCCATGTTTGGGAGACCATTGTTTTAGTGCCAGAACTACAAGAGAAGGAATTTGACCTACTTTACTGAGAGGCGTAAAAATTCTGTCAATTAGCAGGTTACAGATTATTGACAGGGAGTCAGTGTCACGGTTTCTTAACCCCTTCATCTATGAATTCTTAATTCTTATCATTTTCAAAGATCAGTCTGAGTATGTTTGACAAGGTGAATCCATTAAGAGCTAAATGAATAAATTTTTTATTTGGGTTGGATGAAATCGATTTTACATTTTTATGGGAAATCTACACTAAGTGAATTAATTTACTTTCAGATGAAAAAAATTGTTTTATTTTCTGTATTTAATGAAGATTAGAGGCAAAAAATTTTCTAAAAGCAATAGATGTCATTTAAAGTAAAAGCATTTAAAAATGAAAAAAAGTATGTAGTTAAAAAAAATACAAAAAGCAATTGAATACTTATAAAAACTAAGATACAAACTCCCAGTATGAAGTTCTGTTGAGCAATGCAGAAGCGTTGGACGGATATTTTTTTTTAACCATATCGCCCGGGGTCACCCTAGCGTACCCTAAAAATAATGGGAACGTAATATAGTAATGCATAAAATATTTTTATTGAAATAACGACATGTACAATAATAACATAAAAGTATATTACATACATTATTTTACATTATTAATATCATTGAACAACTTTGGATATTTTGAATCTGTTTCATAAAAATCATTCATTAAGTTCTCTCTTGGTAGTCTAGCTACTTTCTTCTCTTAGTTCGTAATCAGTAGAATAATCATTAATCCAATTTGAGTCATACACAATTTTTTACTTTGGTGTCACCTACAGGTTTAATATGCGTTTCGTTTTTGGTATTATTAGGTTCATAGGCTACATCTCTTGGTATATGATCAATGGTAGTAATAATGTTCACTTGCGCTTTATTTTCAATCAATTTGTCTTTATATTCATTAGTGCTATTGTCTGCCAATACCCTTTTTATATTGCCAGTGACTTCACTGTATTATCACACCATCACTAACAGTAGCAAGAAGTTGTCCCCCATCATCGACGATAATTTTTATGTTTGCATTCTCTTTGAGAACTAACTTCTCTGGAAATGATACTCTCGCATATCCACCATTTGCACGATAGAAATTCTTGGGTACTCCAAAGGAATTTAGCTCCTCGCTATCATGACAACGCACGCATACATTTCCAATAAGATCTCTATTAATGCTTGTTTCACAATTCAAATATTTTTCCTTGTCAGCGTTCAACGCAACGATTATTTTATCATTTGTACACACTTTCTTCGATTAATTAATTTTCACTTTTTTTTAAAAATATGATGCAAGTGTTTATCCTTCGAATGCACGAAAATTACTGATTTAATACATACAATAAACTAGGTAGTATCGATAACCAGCCATAGAGTACCACTGGGACAGCTGCGTAGTATTGATGAGCAGCCATAGAAGACATAAAAGACACTATGGGTGTTAGGTTAGGTGTTAGGTGTTAGGTTATGGTTAAAGGTGTTGAGGGGGATGTTGAACCGAATCAAAGAACACTATGTACATCCAGGTTATCAAAAGGGTACATCTTCAATATTTCCAAAACGGCTGAGGGTATTATTTTGACACTTTGAGAACATATGGAGGAGGATGTTGAAAAGTGATTGTTGGGAAACCAGCCCTTCCGCCCTTTTAAGATGCCCTCCTCCGCTTCAGAACTAGTCACAATTGTTAGACAGCTATTTTGTTCAGAATAGTAAAAAAAAGTCCAATAACTATCCCTCTGGAAATGACATGATCCCCCACAGACTCCCGGGTGAGAGTTCTAATTTGTGGAAGTTGCCCATTGTCTACATATAGGATTTGTTATTGGGAAAGAAATGGAAGAATGTTTGACTCTTGGTGGGTCCAAAAAGGCTAACGGTAATAAGGTGAAACTTTAGGGAATGTTGAACTAAATTAAAAGACACTATGTGTATCCACGTTCAAGGGTAATACTGGTACTGCAACTTGCGACTTCTACTGCAGCTACTTGCGCCAGCGATTGCGACTACATGTGACAGCGACTATTTGCAACTGTGACTACTTGCGATTACGACTGCTTTGGACTGTGACTATGACTACGACTACGTGTAATTTTGAATGCGACTACTTCCGACTGCGATTACTTGAGACTGCAACTCCTTGCGACTGCGACTACTACTACTACTTTAATTTTGAGTGTGACTACGACTGCTACTGCTTGTACAAATGCTAAACACTACTAGTATTGAACTAAATCAAAAATTTTAAGTGCATCCAGGTTGTTAAAAGGGTTTACCTGCAATTCATCAGGAATGGCTAAGGTTATTAAATTGAAAATTTCTGGGAATATTTTGGAGGATATGGAGCTAAATCCAGAGAATATCTGCATCCGCGTGCTCAGAAGGGCGTATTTATTTATTTGTTACCCGTCAAAAAAAGGTACAAAAGACGGAGTATCACTAAAAAAGAAAAAACACACACAAAAAACAAATTACAACACATTACACATAATCGAACAAATTACAAAGACGAGAAACAAAAACTCAATTATACACTGCACTGCAGGTACGTATGAAATTTTACTTTTTAAACTCTTAAGTACTGAAGAAACATAAGCAATATGATTGATAACTTCAATTCAACTAACCTAACCTACAGCAAAATACTTGATAACTTCAATTCATAATCAACGGACTCAATCAACTAGTCTAAATATGACAAGAGACGGTAAAAAGACTAAATATGACAAGAGATGTGCAAATAAAATTAAATGGACAGCGATTTACTGCCTTAGCAAACGGTACCAAGGGTGGGAAGAGACTTTCTCGTTGTACCGTTTAATTTGTTCAATTATAGCTGCCGTTGGGTCCGCAATTTAAAAATTTTTAACAAGGCGCGAATTTCTTGTCCAAGGCGGGAGCCGCAACAAGAACTTCGCATACTTAAAAAACGGGGGTCTGAGCTTTCTTTGCTCTGGCTTGGGAAAAATTCTCCAAAACGGGCTTAGATACAGGAAATGGAGAAGGGATACTGCGTTATAAAGTCGAGCCAGAATTAAACGGTTGAAACGGATTTTAGTTGAGACTACTCTACTGTAAGCAAAAGCCAGGCGTTTACGGAGATGATCAATAAGAAGGGAGCGGGTAGTTTTTAGATCCTTTCCAATTGGTAAACCAAGGTAAATAATTTTCGAGACAGGGGCTACAGACAGTTCTCCCAGCCTCAGAGACGAGACCTCTTCTTGGCGCCAGTTGAACAGAAGAATATCCGACTTCTGTGGGTTAAATTCAAGACTAATGCGACTGTAATTTGATTGTAGTGTGGAGAAGGTGGTCTCTGTACCTGCGACTGTGCGGCTGGGGTTCAGAATGTCATCGGCGTAAGCTATCATTGTAACGTCTATGCCATGAGCTATGCATGTTGTCTCGATAGTAGACTGTGGTCCAATAATACAATTATTAAAGGCACAAGGAGATGTGACTGATCCTTGTCAAGCACCCTTTTTTACTGGGACTACAGTATTCCCTCGGTAGGACAGGATCACGTCTGGTGTATATTCAGTAAGGGCTCGACCATGGCCAGGAAGTAGGAGTTCAGCCTGTAGGTGGTAGTACATATCTTTAACGGGTAGTAGGATGTCCTTCTGTACACCTCTCTTTCCCATATCCAGAATGAGCTGGTCATGGAGAAGTGAGTCGTTGGCACGGCAGACGTCATGTAGACCTATAACAATGGACTCTTTGATTCATCAGCGTCAATCAAGACTGAAGTCAAAGCAGAAATGGCTTGGCTGCAGCCAAGACCCCTCTGGAACCCAAACTGGGAAGGGGGAGTCCAGCATTTTTCCTGGATTTCATCAATGACCAAAAGTTCGAAGATTTTGCAAAGCGTTGGTGCTACTGTGATCGGTCTGAACGAAGCACATTCCGAAGTACTTTTTGCTTTCTTCAGGACTGGCCTAAGCAACCCAGTACTGAATGCCGATGGTACGAGTCCAGTAGTGAAGATCATTTGAAAGAGAAGAGTTAGGTGCCCCATGAAAGTTGGGCTGCAATGGCTAAGGTGAAGGGCGGATACACGGTCAATGCCAGCCAACTTCTTCTTTTTCAACCGTCGGACCGCGGACGCAATCTGTGATTGGGTAACTATGAAATCTGTATCTGTAATTGATGAGAGGAGGGATGAAAGCTTTTCTTGAACAGAAATGTTAATATCCTGTTTTGGGGCTGAAAACTCATCAAGGTAATAGTTTATCCATGTTAAAGATGGGATTTCTGACTTCTTGAACAGAAATGTTAATATCCTGTTTTGGGGCTGAAAACTCATCAAGGTAATAGTTTATCCATGTTAAAGATGGGATTTCTGACTCGGGACCCGCTGACTCCTTCTTATCAAACATTTTCCATAACAGATTAGGATTTTTAATTACTTTTTTAGAAAGCTCAGATTTCAACTGCACACGGTGACGAGCAAGTTCCTTCCCAAACCTGCGCTTAGATGCAACTCTAATCTCTTTAACTACTCCTGAGTGTGGTCTACCACATTCTTTCCATATCCCGTACCAGAAGGTAGGACGGTCGCATGCTAATTGTTACAAAGGGTTAGAAGACCATCCCTTTTCTTGAGTTTTTTGTCTGGCACGGGACTTGGGTACTCCCTGAGATTCGGCAAACAGAAGAGCATGGGTCACTTCGGCGTAATAAATATTAAGACGTAGCCGCGCATCTCTTTCATCACGATGAGAGAATTTCATAAGTAGGTCAAACGGTACGCGAATTTTGACAGAACAAGATCACAAGAATCTTGAAACTTTTCTTTATCAATTTTACGCCAAACCGGAACCTCATGCCACCTCTGAGTGAATATCGACGAATTATTCACAGCGGAAAATAAGGTAGGCCTACTGATAATACACTAAACTGGGAAATGATCCGAAGTGAAACTATTCGGAAGGACAAGAACCTCACGTTCTGGCAAAGAACTAGAGCTAACAATATGGTCTAGATTGGACGTAGAACCAGATTGGTGGATATATGAAAAGTTCTGGTTCTTCCGGTTAATAGTAAAACGGTTCTCAAGTATCCCTATTAGAATGCAACAACGACTATTTTGGGCACTAATATCAACTTCTAAATTACAGTTAAAGTCACCCACTATTATGCACTCAAGGAACTTGCGTTCGGCTTTTTTAAGGCAGCGGGCTAGTTTGGCAGCACTTATAGCAAAAGCACTATCAGATTTGTCGTCACGGTAATCAGTTGGAAGGTACACATTTATAACTAGCAGGTTATCTAGTCTAATTGCAAAAAAATTGTCACTGTTCTCGTATGCTTCGCACGCGAGACGATTGCTAACCAACGTGGCAATACCGCCAGACGGACGGCCCCGCGGAGATGAACGTTTTGCAGGCACGGAGAACACAGAGTAGGACGGCCAGAGATTTAGTAGGTTTATGCCAGCTTCTGTGATGAAATGTTCTTGCAGGCATATCACATTATATTTATTCACAAACTGGTCAACCAAAAGAGACCGCTCGGAAAAATTTCCGTTTATATTCCAAGAAATTAGTGAAATGTTAGAGATTTCGTTATTCATCATGTTAATGAGTTGCCTTTTGCTGGTTTTTCGGACACTTTACGCTATAGCAGGTATGAGCCACTTTCTTGCAGGAAACGCAAAACATAGCACGAGTATACTTTTCTGCATCGTTCTTTTTGGAAACGTGGTCAGACGCGCCACATCTGGAGCAGACAGGGCTATTGGAGCACTCGGCATCTCTGTTGTCAAATGGGCACATTTCCAATATCTCAGGGAAGGCTAAGATTATAATTAAGTTTAAACTTTTGGAACATATAGACTGGGATGTTGAACTAAATCAAAAGACACCCCGTGCATACAGGTTGTCAAAATGGCATATCTGTAATATCTCAGGAGCAGTTAAAGGCGTTGAAACTTTCAGCGAATATTGAGGAGCGAACTTCGATAAGGAGCAACATTAAAATTTAAAAGCGAAATTATATCGTGTATGCTTAATTACTTTTTTTTATTTTCGGTGGGAAGCAGACAATGATTCATCCTGCCCGGCACCAATGGACGATGGGATGACTGACGTAGTCCAACACGATCTGTCAGCAGCCGCCTCTTCTGCAATCTTCAGCCAGTCCTTATCCCAACGACCTCTCTATCGGCGGAAGCCACCCCGAGGATCCAGTTCATTCTTGAATGTCTGCCAGAAATTCTGTTTTTGGCCGCCTGGTCTCCATTTCGAAGTTGGAAAGGGGTCCCAGGTGAGGACATCGCGGCATATGGTTCCAGCTGGCCGTCGTAGTGTTTGTCCCAGGAATTTCAGTCGTCTTTGTTTTATGATTTCCGAGAGGGGGGCCTTCTGGGCACAACGCCTTCAAAACTTAGCGTTTGATATATGAGACCATCGGCTGACTCGTAGTATGTGTCTCATGCAGCGATGGTCAAATACTTCTAGTGAACGTCTTTCTTCGGCCTTTAAAGGCCAAGTTTCTCAGGCGTACAGCAGGATTGATTGAACAGTTGCCTTGTAGACGTTTATGCTAATTTCATGTCTATTCCAAAGTGACTTCTTCATGCTTGTGAAGACACCCCATGCCTTTCTTATTTGAGCTCTAACGTCAGCTTCTGCACCTCCGTTTGGTGTTAGGATAGAACCAAGGTAGCGGAGCTCTTCAACAGTCCCGATGGTTTCGCCCTCTAGTTGGATATCTGGATGGTTTTGAGACTTGGATGGTGTTTGAGACTTGCTGATCTTGAGGCCAGCTTTTTTCGATGTACCGGAGATATCGTTGACCATCTTTTGGAGCTCCGCCGACGAGCTACTCATGAGACCCACATCGTCTGCGAAGTCAAGGTCTGTCAGCGCGATCGGGTTGTCTTCTCTTTGACTGACGACAAACCCTTTGCGGGTGCAAACAGAATTCGTCATTATCCAGTCCATTATGTAATTAAACAGAGCTGGTGAAAGGGGGCACTCCTGTTTAACCCCTGACTCAACGTCCAAATTCCATTGTTTCGCCGTCGGCAGTTCGGACTCTCGTAACTGTAGATTCATAGGCTCCTTTGAGTATCTCGATCAGTGCTGCTAGGACACCGTCTTCCACCGTGATCTTCCAAAGCTCAGTCCTGATAACGGAGTCAAAAGCGGCAACAAAATCGATGTAGGCGATGAAAGCAGACAGTTCAAATCTCTCGCTCTGCTGTATGATGAGGTGAAGAGTAACAATATTTACTTGAACTGCCAGGTCTGAAACCATCTTGTTCTGGTCTTGCCTATTTGTCTTGGGTGTCCTTGAAACAGTTAAGGACGATTATGCAAAAGACCTTCATGGCGTGGTCTATTAGTGATATACCTCGGTAGTTTGAGCAGGCTGCCTTGTCTCCCTTTTTATATATTGGTATAAGTACTGAGAGTTGGAATCTTTTGGGAATTTCTTTGTCGTCCATACCTCAACTAGCAAGCCTTTCAGCTGACATAATAGTGTTGTGGATGACCTATATATCTCTGCTGAGATGCCATCCTCTCCGGTACTTTGTTATTTTTCATGTTTTTCAGTGCCCGCAAAACATCACCAAATGATGGTGGCTTTAGATCTATCTGGTAGGGCTCCTTCGGTATACTCCTGAAATCGAGTAGATCACACGGAGCTTCTATGGGATTAAGGAGCTCGGAGAAATTTTCTTTCCATCTCTCAATGCGATTTTTTTCCGTCTGAATAAGGTTGCCCGTTTTGTTTTTCAAGGAGTCCGTAGAGATGGGTGACTTGCCTGTCGCTTCCCTCAGTAGCTTCAATGTTTCTTTTATTATGCGATTCTGCTGCTTGTTGGATATCAGAAGCCATTTGTGACCAGTGTTTCTCCCTGTCGCTACGAGCAGACTACTTTACCAGCTTGCTAGCATTTTGTAGGGGTCCTTTAGGGCCACTGAGAAGGGGCTGTTTCTTTTCCACTTGGTCAATTGTTTTGTACGAGATCCAGGGCCTTTTTTTCCTCCTGGTACGACCAAGAACCTGTTCAGCAACCTCTTGTATCAGGACTTTCAGCTTTAACCATCGGTCTTTGATGTCAGTGTAGTCAGTAAGGGCCTGAAATTGGTTGTTAAGCTGTAGCTCCAAATTGACCTTGATCTGTGAATTCTGTAATTTTGATACATCAAACTGATTGGTTTTTATCTTCTTTTGTGGGTGCTTAGTCTTTCACTGAACTTATTGATGAGAAGATAGTGATTGGAGCCGTTTGTTGAGCCTGTATCTGTGCCTCTGTAGACTCTTGCATCCAGACATGAGCTCCTCCACTGTCTTCTGACGTGGAAATGGTCGATCTCGGCTTTGGTTATCCTGTCCTTAGATCTCAAGGTCACAAGACGGTGCTTCTTGTGCTTGAACTGGGTGTTGATTAGACATAGTTTATGTATTTGGCAAGCTGTAGCAGCCTCTCGCTGTTCGAATATGTATCTCCGATAGTATGGCGTCCGATCACTCCTTCGGCGTTTGCATTCGGTGTACCGACCCTAGCGTTAGAGTCACCAGCGACAGATAGTATGTCGCGTCCTGGGCAGAGTAAAGTATTCTCTGCAGTTCAAAGTAGACCGCATCTTTGGCGTCATCAGGGCTATCTCTGATAGACGCGTAGACGGACAATGTAGTCACGTTACTAATCCGGCCTTTCAGTCTCAGGGTAGAGATTCCTGCTGACAATGGTTGCCAAGAGATGGCAGACTGGTTGCCCTCATATCGTATGTGAGGGGCTGTTCTTTCCTCAAACCTTACTCTTTACGCTAAAGTTTGCCCTTTTGTAAAAATTCTTCAAGAAAGACTGCTCAAACACAAGGGCTGTTGAATTTGAATGACAAGTATTCTTAAAGAACTTTAAGATTCTAGCATAAAGAACAAGGGTTGAGGAAGGGCAGCCCGTCTCTTGAAGGGACAGGAAGAGAAATCGCAGTTAGTCACTGCTCAGTCACCAGCAATAACAAGTAGTCGCAGTCTCAAATAGGCGCTGTCACTGCCATAAGTAGTCGCAGTAGTAGTATTTAAAGTAGTAGCAGAAATAGCAAAAGTAGCTACAGTTCTGAAAGTTTCACCTTAATACCTTTAGTTGTTCCTGAGATTTTGCTGATACGCTCTTATGACAAGCTGCATGGACATAGTATGTTTTGATTCAATGCAACATCCACCCCAACGTTTCCTGAAAGTTTCACCTTACCTGTTCCTGGGATATTGCCCTTAGCTGTTCCTGGGATATTGCACAGGCGATCTTTTGACAATCTGGATACACGTAGTACCTTCTGATTTAGTTCCAAATCACCCTCAAATTTCCCTGAAAGGTTCAATTTAACTTCCCTTTATTTTCCTGAGATATTGCATCTATGCTATTTTGGCAACCTGGATGTGCTCAAACTCTTTCGATTAAGTTCAATCATAGTAGCAGTAGTAGTTGCAGTAGTCCTAAAAAAATCAACTTAGTACTCTCAGCCGTTCCTAAGATATTACTGATATGCCTTTTTGATAACCTGCTTTTACATATGAAAGTTTCAACTTAATACCCTACTCTGTTTGTTCCTGAGACATTGTGGCTATGCCATTTTGACAACATAGCTGCTCTTAAGCATTTTTTATTTAGCTCCATAGTAGTAGTAGTAGTAGTAGTCGTAGTTGCAGTAGTAGAAGCAGTAGTAATAGTAATAGTAGCAAAAGTAGTAGTGGTAGTAGCAGCAGTAGAAGTAGTAGTAATAGAAGTAGTACTAGTAGTAGCAGCAGTAAAAGTAGTAGTAACAGAAGCGGTAGTAGTAGTAGTAGTAGCTGTTGCAGTAGATGTAGTAGTAGTATCAGTAATAGTAGTAGTTATAGTAGTTGTAGTATTAGTAGTACTATACCCTTAGCCTTTATGGAGACCCAGGATGAAACATGCTCCACTTTCCCAATAACAAACCATGTATGTAAACAGTAGGCACTTGCATAACTTAAAACCATTGCCCCAGGGGTTTTGAGGAACTATGTCATCCCCAAGGGCATACGTTTGGGACTCTTTGCCTATTTTGGTTAAAATAGAAATCGAAAAATTTTGAGCGTATGTCCTGGAGGAGGGCAGCAAAAAAAGTGAGGGTGGTCTGGTTGCCCTACTACTACTACTGTGTTACTACTAATGCTTTAGCTACTACTACTACTACTAGTACCTATTTTCAACAAAATAGATATCTCAAAATTTTTAGACGATGTCTTTTTGAGAGGGCAGAAAAAAGGCGCGAGGTTGATTCTAGCCCCCCCCCCCCATCACTTCTGACTGTTAAAGAGGACACTAGGACTTTTAAATTTCCAATCGAAAGTGCTGTCTATGATAGCTTATCTGTCATTGAAAGGGCGGGGGTGGTCTGGTTTTCCTCTAATACTTTTGACTCTCAAAAAGGGCACTAGGACTTCTAATTTCCAATCGAAATTGCTGCCTATGATTTTCTTGTTTGTCATTGAAATCAGAGACAACGCTATAGCGTTGCTTATAGTAAAGGCCATAGGGCTCCAATGTTTTATTATTATTTATTATTTTTTTTTCCCAGAGGCACTTCAAAGGGAAGGGGTGGTCGTCTAAACTTCGGAGGGGGCTCAATCAATTGGAAATTGGAAGTTCTAGTGCATTTTAAAAGTCAAAAGTGATCGAAAGGCAACTAGCCCCCCCCCCTTACGCCCTTTTCCCCAAATTTATTTTGGGGGTCATCATTACCCCCAGAGCCTGGGGAAGGGCTCTAACTTTGGCCCCGGTGGCATATATGGTTTTTATGGAAGAGGCGGTCGTATAAACTTTGGAGGGGACTCAAACGATTAGAAATTGAAATTTTTCGTCCCTTTTTAAGAGTCCAAAGTGATCGAATGGCAACTAGCCCAACACCCCACCCCCCTCACGCACTTTTTCTCCAAATGCATATAACAAAAATTGTGAGATAAGCATTCTGTTCAAAATAGTCCAAAGATCATATGACAAAAATTCCGAGGTTTGCACCCCCCCCCCCCCACCCGAACCCAGGGGACAGTGTTCTAAATTATGCCCCGGGGGCAAGTAAGGTTTGTATGGAAAGGGTGCTCGTATAAAATTTGAAAGGGACTCATTCATCGAAAGTTGTAATTCCTTTTTTAAGAGTCTAAAGGGACTGGAGGGCAACTAGCCCCCCCCCCCCGCTACTTTTTCCCCAAATCCATCTGATCGTGTTTTGAGATAGCCATTTTTAGAAAAACAAATTCAAAAATCAGATAAAAAAAAACTCTGGGGTCGACAAAACCACCAAGTGTTCTAAGTTATGCCCTGGGGTTATATAAGGTTTTTATGCGGGTGTTTTTTAAATAGTTTAAAGATAAGGTAAGCCCGACCCTCAACCTCACTAAAAAAAATATTAATGATATTTTATTCCAAAACTTATGGGAGCTGACTATCCTCCTCCTTTCCCCCTAAAAAACTTATCAATCACAAATCATGGGAACTGACCCCTGGTCCTCCCTGCGTAGTCCAATCCCCGCCAAAAATAACGATATTTTATTCCAAAAATATGGGAGCTGACCCCCTGGCCCGACCCCCCCCCCCCC
>JAQQPU010000311.1:0-11253 GCA_029168905.1 Artemia sp. Kazakhstan ARC1039
AAATTGGCCCAACTAGACATTCGTGTTTGGATGTCTTTAAGTTCCTATTTGTATTTCAAGTTGATTTTTCAGAAATCTGGGTTGTATTTGGTTCGCCTGAAGTTCAAATCATATTCACCTGTATTCGAGCTAAACTGTGTTTAATGTTTTTAATTGATTTAAAAAATGACGAAAAAATGTTTTTAATGATTAGGAATTAACTGTATTTGGCCGGTGAGAATGTTTTAATCTCCTGCATGAGAAGTTTATATTCGGGTTATCAGATAAGTTTTTTATTTTCAGACTATTCCATCAGAAATGGATTATGACCCTAATTCGACCCCTCCCTGCTACAAAACTCAAGAGGAGGTAAGTAGTTCGTTTTGACGTGATTATTTTTTTTTAGAAGCTCCTGTGAAGTATATAGGGAGCTGAAGAGAACAGGAGATTTAAAATGGCTCTTGTAGGTATTAAAAGTACTAGCATTACAGAATGTATTCCATTGCCTTTCGAATTGAAAAAATAAGGTAAATAAAAAAGGGATCAGAAGCTACAATTGCAAAGAGTAAAATTTGAAAAGTATAGCTTTTGCGTTTTTATTATGAATTGCTAGAAGAGCCAGTTATGACACGGTGGATTGATGTCTGCTTCTCAATGCGGGACCCGAAATTCGATCCTCAGCAGCTGTAGGGTCGATGAAAGGACATTTACAGTAAAAAGCATTGCTAATCCATAGAGCATAGACCAGACAGTTGCGCCAATTTATGAAAATGTTTAAGGGAGGGGCAAATGCTACCTCAGTTGGTGGCGCTGGGACCAGAGGAATTGCAAGACAAGTTCACCCTAAGGTCCTAAGAAATCAAAAGAAAATGAATTTTAGGGCCATTTTCTGTCGTCACAATTCGATAAAACCAAATTACTTTCAAATTTATGTCTTTATAAATTATCTTTGCTTTTTTAAGTAAAATTATGTCTGAAGTCCGTTTAATATTATTTTTTCCTATTTTTTTGACGAGTTAAGACTTAGGACTAGGAGTCAGACATAAGTTCCGTTTCATAAAGTTGGTAAATTCAAATTACCGCATTATAAACTAATGTTTTGCTAATCAGAATGAATTTTGACCAGAACAAAATGTAAATTATCTGCCCTTTTCAGGCCCCACTTTTACGGGTATCAAGCATCGATTTTTTTTAAAACTAGATTTCTCTTCGTATGGGAACTCACGGCTGCAAGCTTCAAACAGGTCAGAGATAGAAAAGTTTAAAAATACAAACAACACTCCAGTCTTTCTGGGTTTGGGCATAACAGCAACACTACCCTTATTTTTGGTAATATATTTAGTTTTACGTGTTGATTCATCGTTCATTTAAATTCCTGCTTGTTTCAGAGTTCACGCCTTTATTCATAAAAATAAATGCTTGTTTTAGGCTCGACTTATTATGTAAGCTAATTTTTACTTATTTTAAGTTTAAGATTTACTCCTTATTTTTCATGGAAAAATTTACAGTTTTCACCCAACCTTAAGGACGAATAGAAAACTTCTTACTGGAAAATATTTTCCCCCTTCAGAAAATCTTAAAGGAATTCTTTCAAGCTTATCGATATTTTTCATGGGGGAGGGAGGATTGAGCAATGACAATTTTTAGCAATAACCTAGGATTCCGTTTTCTCAAGTCTGGACAACTCCTGTTTTTAGACAATTCTGTCTTTTCCAACTGCAAAACAAAACGAAATGACTTAAGGGTTTGTACTCCCAGTCACTCCCCAATCTGAAAACAATCACGTTATGTTAGACAACGGGTAAACGAACCGAATATTTCTCAGTTACACAGACGCAGATACAGTCAGTACATTTCCGATCCTCAAAAGAGAGTATGCGTTTTTTGTGTGTCGGCATTTTCTTTTTTTTTACCTAGACCCTGAATGTGATAAGTATGGAGATGATATACTGTCAGTAGGTTTCATTAAAAAATGACGAATTTTATCTGCAGTTCAACAAGTATACCCTGTTCTCACGGCTGGAAATCAAGTTGACACTTTCAGGGAGTTTTTTGGGGGAAGGGGGTTGATTTCCTTAGAATTTGTGTTTTGAGAAGGGGTGAAAGATTTTTTCCACTCCTCAGAAAGAGTATATGTTATATATATATTTTTTTTTAATTTCTCGTCCGACAATTTCTTTGGCTGGAATTTAGATAAACAAATAACAGTGGCTTTGCATCATTCATTTTTCCCCCATCTAATCTAAGAGCTTTTTTTCGGTTCTATGTCAAACTCATATAAAAGATAAATATCAATTTTGTATTGATCTGGTACATATGCATATTCTGATAGAATATTTGAGATATGGTCGATGATTGATCATGATTTTACAAAGAAAAGCTTTTAGATACAATATTAGCTTATTTATACCGTAGCCCTACTTCTGGAAAAGATTGATCCATAGAATATATCATTTGAGCCGATTTAAGGGGGTATATAATGTTTAACAATATTAAGACTCTTCTAGTTTCAGTGAAAGTTTATGTTATTCACTAAAAGTTAAGATTCAATTTTGTTCGAACCAGACGGAAGATTTTTTTTTTCTTCATGGCAAACTTATTTTGTTGCTGTTGAGGGCCGCATCTTGTTTTTTCTTATGTAGCTGCTGGAAGTAATTAAATAAAAAACATTCTTTTTGAACTGAAAGTAAGGAGCTACATTAAAACTTAATGTATCCCCTCCTCAACGCCCCGCTCTTTACGCTAAAGTTTTGGATTGTTTTAAAAAATAGAGTTGTGAGAATATGTCAAACTTTAGCGAAAAGAGCGGGGCATTGAGGAGGTGACAGCCCCTTTCATGTACGGAATAATTTATGTTCATTTTAAGTTTTAATGTAGCTCCTTACTTTCAGTTAAAAAAACATGTTTTTTATTTAATTACTTCCAGCAGCTACATGAGGCAAAACAAGATGCGGCCCTCAACGGCAACAAAGTAAGTTTGCCATGAAGAAAAAAAAATCTTCCGTCTGGTTCGAACAAAATTGAATCTTAACTTTTAGTGAATAACATAAACTTTCACTGAAACTAGAAGAGCCTCAATATTGTAAAAAATTATGGGGCCTTGTTTTTTTCTAGTTTAATTTCTGATTGTTTTTTTTTTTAATAATGCTGGGAAATTCAGCGCCCCTTTATGAAATTCTCTTCCCCCATGAAAAATTCCTCCATGGAAAGATCCTCCCACCTAACCCAATCTTTCTTCTGGCAAAAAATAAAAAATTCCACATTTGTGCTGATAGGAGCTTGAAACCTCGAAAGTAGAGTTCTCGGATACGCTGAATCTGATGGTGTGATTTTCATTAAGATTCTATTACTTTTAGGGGGTTTCCCCCTTTTTTTGAAAATGAGACAACTTTTCTTCTGGCTTGTAACTTCTGATGGGTAGGACTAAACTTGATGAAACTTGTATATTTAAAATCAGAATAAAAATCTGATTCTTTTAATGTATCTATTGATATCGTTCCGTTTTTAGAGTTCCGGTTACTATTGAGCAGGGTTGCTCCTTATTTGCAGTTCGTTACCACAAACTGTTTGATTTTGTAAATATTCCCAAAAATATCACCTTGTATTTCCTTCCAACAAATATCGGATCAGAAGGGGGGGAGGAGGACAGAGGGAAACAGGGCTTTACTTTGGGACCTTTGATCAGATAGATTGAAGATCCTAATATGAACTATTTTTTACAAGGTGTAAAATATCCGCATATCTATTAAACTGTATCTATGAAGCCTATATTTTATATGAGTTACTGACATATCTATAAACCCTTACTCTGAGGATAGACTTTTCATGTCACCCCGGAGGTACATTTTCCCATCTTTTAGAGCCTTCTGATTAAAATGGCTATCTAGGCTTTCATTCGATGTCTTGCTGGGTTGGGGGCGTCCAGGTGCTCAATGAGTGCTAAGGAGGTGAAAAGTTTCCTTCTGATCGGGTTTTCCATTAAAGGGACAATATGGCTTTTAGTTTATGATCTCATAAGCCCTTTCCCAAGTTTTTACGAGCATTCGTTCTAACTGATGAGGGCAGGGGAAGCAAAACTAAAGTACATGGAAGGGATGTCGCTCTTGACCAAACCAACGCTACATGTTGACAATGATCTCAATTCAAACCCTTATTCTTCCATGTTTGTCCATAAACTAGAGTAGGTTTCAGTGTTCCAGATGCAAAAATGGTAGACAAGGCTTAAATGAATGGTAGATAAACCTCAAATAGAAAAAAAAATTTGAAAAGCACACTCATCAAATATTTAATAAAATATTGACCTCCTTTGAACAATTTTCCTTTCAGTGTTCAAGGATGTGAAGGCTGAACCTTACTTGTCTGACGATCCATCTGACAAACGAAACCTATTCGTCTGAATAAACCTTTAATCATCTCCATCAGCGGTAAAAAAAAAAAAAAAAAAATAAACTGCACACATAACCTCTATCCAACAAGAGTTGAATATTAAACAACCTCTGCTCAATTGACACTGCTATACGCCCGTAAAACATCGTACGTCACAGCTGACGAATCTGTCTGTCCATACTTTGCGTCATAACAGGATAAGATGTACTTCTACGTCTAAATCGAAATCCCTCAACCTACTGGAGGCGAAAAAACGAAGTGTGTAAAAGAAGTCAAGGAAGAAGTTCAAGAAAGACCACAGTCATGAGCTTCCAGAGGTAGAGCTGTAGATGGGATAAGTTGTCGAAGATGGTCAGTGAAGCTGCTGGTCGTTGAAAGTAATTCTAAGGTCGATTAGTGCCGGACAGAACAGAGTAGCGTATGGATATCACCGAAGGTAACAAAAAGGCAACGAAGATAAAAGAAAGCCACCCGACCGAAAATGCGAATTGTTTTGTTGTTATTTTTTAGGATAAATTGCAGATAATCCAAGACAACCGGTAAATATTTTGTTATTAAGGTAATAAGTTGATAAAGAGCAAAGGACAAAAACTATAGAACAATGCTTGTCAAGCCACAACTGCTGAATCTTCTATATATCAACATATTCCCCTCTTCCATTTTCGCCATTTATCCTTTTATGGCACATCTCCAGAGCTAAAAGTTCGATCATATTTTCTAGGCAATGCCATTGACAGGAATTACACACAAAGGTAACTTATTCCATGGGATAATTCTTTGGGGACGACCAATAGATAATTACCCAAAGCGATCAAATGAAGTGACAAATCATAGTAAGGGGTGACAGATCAATTATAGAAGCATAAAAGCTGCAGAGCCGCAGAATAGAGACCAAACATTATTTTAGATATGAGTTGGCAACCGTGTAATTAATTCAGTGTCCTTGTTTTAGATGCAAATATTAATGTCCTAACAAGGATTGAAAAATCAACAAAGAAAAATGCAACAAGGTTAGTTTCAACATTTGACTACTGAAGTTTATTTATGAACTAGATAGGTAATTTTACAGGAAAAAAAAACTTAGAAAAATTGGTAGTATTTCTTAATAATGTCTGACAACTCTGTAATTTAGTGAAAAACGTAGAATTAACAAGGTTTTGTCTCAGTATATCTACTTAGTTAAGGGAATCAATGTAAGGGAAACTTGGTAGGCAATACCAGGATACAGACTTTTTAACCTAGCCTTGAGAAATTTTAGAAAAACATTTTATGGCAACCCTGTATAGTAGTGAATTAAACAATGAATTTTGTTGGATGCTTCGTGGTTTTTTTTTACAGTCACATTTGTTAGGATAAAGAAAAAAAGAAATAAAAAGAAAGAAATCCTAGCAGATCTAGAAATCTTTTGGTTTATAAATCATGGAAGAAAAACCATGCAAGATTAGAAGACCTAAATTATGCTAAAACATCACCAAACAAAGCGTCAAAGTTTAACAATCTCTGTATATTCCCATACACAGCGTCAAAGTTTAACAATTTTTATATGTTCCCATACATAGAAATGTGTATGGGAATGTGTATTGTGTTTGTCTGTAGATGTGTATTTCCACTAAATTGATTAACAGCTTCTAAATGAATCCTGAAGAAATTTAACGCGTAATAATTTTTTTATGAAACTTCTAATAGAATTCTATTTTATTACAAACGGCAATCAGAATTATTTCGAAAATTCTAAACGTTAGAGTTTTGAACCATATTTCAAGCATTTTCCTATCCTGCAGCAGTATCCAAAGCTTGACTATTCATCCTAGCAAAGCTAGTTGGAAATGTCGCAAGAACAGATTCTTGCGACATGACATAATCCTTATTCATAACAACGTTAAGTTACCCCAATATTTTATCTTGAGGAAATAACTTAAGCCTAGTTATGTGGCAATACAACGCTATCACACGATCGATTCTTTTATCTTGGGATCACGTATTTATGAGATCGAAGTCTTCAGCCATTTCCGTCTTTTACTAAGATTAAAAAAAAAGGAAAAAATTCTACTGAAACTAAGGAGCAACATTAAAACGTATAACGAACAGAAATTATTACGTATATGAGAGGAACTGCCCCCATCTCAACACCTCACTCTTCACACAAATTTTTTTTTAGTACTTTTCAAAAAGCTTCTTATTGTTCTAATTAAACGACCCTTGTGTCTCACGAGTCCTTCTTAAATAATTAGGACATAACTCAAACTGTAGCATAAAATGCGAGGTGTTGAGGAGGGGGTAACCCCCCCATATATAGAATGATTCTTTTCGTTTTAAGTTTTAATGTTGCTCCTTACTTTCAGTTAAAAAAACTTGTTTTTTTATTTAATTTCTGATTGTTTTTCAAATAATGCCAGAAAATCCACCTCCTTCATGGAAAATCCCCTCACGAAAATTCCTCCCGCTAAAAACTCCCCCCATATAATTCCATCCTCGCTGAAAATTCCCCCTGAAAAATTTCATATGGATGAAATCCCTACCCCCGAAAAAAATCTGTATACTTCCCAATAACAAATAATATATATAAACATTGGGCAAACTTCATAATTTACACCCCCTTCCCCAGGGACCATGGGGGTATGCCATCCCAGAGGTACAGTTATTAGTCCTTTCAACTATGCTGAACAAAATGGATATCTCAAAATTTTGATCGGATGACTTTGGCAAAAAGGGGGGCGTGGGAGGGGGCTATTTTCCCTCCAATCTTTTAGGTGACTCAAAAAGGGCACTAGAACTTTTAATTTCCGCTCGAATGAGTCCTCTTGTGATCTTTTAGGATCGTTGGTTCAATATGGTCCCCCCCGGTAAAAAAAAAACACGTATCTGTGATGGCAAAAAAAACTAAATTCCAGATTTTTGCAGATGGGAGCTTGACAGCTCTGTATTAGGGTTCTCTGATGCGCTTAATCTGATGGCGCGATTGTCATTCAGATTCTGCGAGTTTTTGAGGATACTTCCCCCTTTTCGAAAATGAAATTAATCTTCTCAGGTTCGAAGCTTTTGATAAGTAACATTAAACTTAATTAATTTTATATATTTGGAATCATCACAAAAATTCAATTCTTTTGACGTATCTATTGTTCTTAAAATTCTGTTTTTTGTGGTGTAGGCAAAGAAACAAGTTTTTCGTTGCTACTCAGTAGCGACGACGCTGCACAAGACCAGCTATAATATTGAGCTCAACAACAGAGAGTTGCCAAAATTAATTCATTTAGAGAAGGTCCAGGTAGTAATGAAACAAATTTTTCATCGCTGCTCAGTGGTGCACGGTGTAGAAGGTCAGCTACAATCAGGGTTACCAACTTTTCGGGCCATAAATATGTCCCCTGAGTATCCAAAATTATGTCATTTTAGCCCAAATATGTCTATATTTTGTCTTAAATATGTCCAAAATATGTCCATCTTGAAATCTCAGAACCTAGAGGTTATTTTTCTTATCAATTGCAATATTGACCAAAAGACGCTTTGGAAACATCTTTCAAAGCGGCCAGTCAACATCAAATATATTGAAAACGAAAAAAACTATTTAATACAAGCACAAAACTCATAAAAAACAAGTAAACACTAAAAATTATTTGTGGAAGCTTAAGATTAGACTTCTAGCGAGAATTCATCTTGAAAATTATATTCAGCCTGAGAGTCAGCCTTATTTCTTCCTTTGCTAGCTATTTGCCAATCGGATCATTTCTTGCGCATTTCAAAATGTATAATCCAGGATTCCAGAAACGTTCCAAAACGCCAAATTAGGTGCTTGACATGTATTAAACAACTAGTCGTTTGTATTAGAAGACCATTCCGTAATTTGGTTTTGATGTTACCAAGTAGCGTAAACTGTCTTTCAGCAGCTGCTGAAGAGTGTGGCAGGCCACATAACGTTAGCATAAAATCACAAAGATCCTTGTATTTTTCTTTATCCTTGGAATCTTTACATTTTCTTAGGCCAGACCAGAAAACTGATGGATTTGCTTATTCAGAACGGAAATTAAAAGTTCTAGTGTCCTTTTTTAGTGACCAAAAAGAATGGAGGGCAACAAGCCCCCTCCCACGCTCATTTTTACCCAAAGTCACCGGATCGTAATTTTCACAGAAGTTTCCAGGGCAAATTTTTTCTGTTAGTTGGGGAGGGGGGGTCGGGTTTTACTTGGGAGGATCTTTTCGTGGAGGAAGGGACATTGCTATGAACAGGGCGTCCTACTGCTCTCAGTTGTTGTTTTTTGCCATAAACGTATCGCACTTTTCATTTGAAATTATTTTTATTATTTTTTTTCTAAGCACAGATGGCACTCTGACCTGTACACTAGGGGTTGGGAAGTAGGCAACCCCAAAGTCTACTGCTCTCAGTTGTTGTTTTGTTTTTTGCCAAAAACATATCGCACTTTTCATGTGAAATAATTATTTTGTCCAAGCACAGATGGTACTCTGACTTGTGCACTAGGGGTTGGGAAGTAGGCAACCCCAAAGTCTACTGCTCTCAGTTTTTTTTTTTTTTTGCCATAAACATATCGCACTTTTCATGTGAAATAATTATTTTGTCCAAGCACAGATGGTACTCTGACTTGTACACTAGGGGTTGGGAAGTAGGCAACCCCAAAGTCTATTGCTCTCAGTTGTTGTTTTTTTGCCATAAACATCGCACTTTTCATTTGAAATTATTTTTATTATTTTTTTTTTCTAAGCACAGATGGCACTCTGACCTGTACACTAGGGGTTGGGAAGTAGGCAACCCCAAAGTCTACTGATCTCAGTTGTTGTTTTTTGCCATAAACTTGTCTCCCTTTTGATATGAAATTATTATTTTTTTTTCTTCTAAGTGTAAGCCTCTGCCTCGACAGCTAGCTTTTAAGGACTTGACCTAACTTAATACTAAAGATATATACCAAGCTAAAAATAAGAATGTTTTTGTATCTTAACTCTTTACTCAGCATTTTTCTATTTCTAGTAAACATTCGTAGACCAAGAAAGCTTTCCGCCTTCTTCCCGCACTAAAAGCTTTCCAGAGTAGTAAAACAGGTGCTGGTCGCCTGGAAATAATTTTCCCAAGCTATCGATCCTTGGAGAAATGCTCCAGAAATATCTTCGCAAAATTCAAGGACATTAGACCGCTTAAGCCTTCGTTGGCAAACTGAAACAACGATATTATATGGACAAAAACTCAAGTCGGATTTTGAATGTTTAAGTATAGGAAATAGTCTACCTTTTCTGGGTGAAAATACGATAAAAACAAAGCCAACGAGCTGTGTTGTGTTTCTATCTAGAGAAGATTAGTCTTTCAAAATCAAAACACATTAAACACATTTTGACCAACGGTAGCTTCAAGCTACGCGGTAATAAAAAAAAACACATTAAGGTATTATACTGACTCTGAAATAAGTGATTCTGCAACAAGCCTGGAGCTGTAACTTACGCTCAAAGGATAAGACACTCATATTCAATGATAATGGATAGGTCTGAAACATTGTAGTCTCAGACCTGTCCATTCACCGAGCAAGCACCCGTACTAGTTTGCCCCCTACCAGGTGAAATTTAGCGTCTTCAAAAATCATGTCAAAACTAAGATAGGCCAACACAATTCAAGCATCCACAGAAACAGATCAGTTTTCTTTAGTATAGCTTTGTCTTTATGGTACTATATGTATGATTTTCCATTTTCTCGGTCATTTTCACTTGAATTGGGGAAATCGGCTCCAACATTGCCCCCTCCTCCCTAGATTTTGATTAAATTACGCCACTCGTGGAGAAGGATCTAAATTGCTTAAAAATAGGAAAATTGTCCTATTTTCAATGAATCCTTCACGTATTTTCCATCTCGATCTCAGCTATGGGAAGTAGGGCCCAACCGTTATGGATTTTGGGGTCCGATACAGATATATCGGTATCGCACCGATAAGGTTCCGATATAATTGGCCGATAAATTCTCCTCTGAAAAAAAGCAACCTTACCTAAAGTTCTCCCCATTCTCTGCCCATATTCATACTTGCATGTTTGTCCCTGATCTATAACACACTAAAGAACAGCCTCAATAATTCCCTTTGGATTCCAAAAATTAGGCCATTTACAAGAAATCAAGAATTGTTTGATTTTCCTTACCCTTTCTGATCACCAGCTTCTGAGCACACAAAAGAAATGGCAAATATTTGCGGAAGTGACGAATAAGAAAAAATTTAATCAAAGAAGCCGTTTTAGTTGCATAAAAACAAATACGTGAAAATCTGATTCAGATAAGTCTTAAGATATTTATAGAAATTGATTATTCGAATCCAAATTTCAATAGCGGGACTTTGAATTTTAATCTTTCACATATTAATGTGAAAAATTCACATTACATTCATATAATATGATCTCTAACTAACGAATCCATGCTAGGCACACTAGATACAGGGCTGCACCTAGAGTTTTAAGTTTGCAGGAGGGATCTAAACAATATGTCCACAAAACACTCCAGTATGCAACATTTCCAAGGTATATAGTTAAATTTTCCAAAGTGTTGACACGCGGCGGCGACACTTTGGAACTTCCCCCAACCTTAGAATACCCCATCTACCCCCTAGCTGCTCCACCGACTGGATATCATGGTTTTAGTCGATTGTATCTTGGATCTTTCACCCACGCAAGTGAACATTCATTAAGCCGAAACCTTAGGATTTACTGTATTATTTTTAGTTGTTTTTGTAGAAGATGTACATTTTTGAAGTAACCATACATTTAGATTATTGCTTTACCAGGTGTGTTTCGAAAAGTATTGACAGCATTGCTGCTCTTTCCACCATGGTCAGACTTAACTGGTGGCTCCACCCCCAATGACTAAACAAGCAAAATTACCTGATGAAACCTGGTGCCATCTTCTGAACA
>JAQQPU010000311.1:16253-26403 GCA_029168905.1 Artemia sp. Kazakhstan ARC1039
ATATCGGCCAATAACCGAAATTTCTTTTCCGATATCCGATAATGACACTGACCCTCATATTGGCTGGATAATATCGGTCTGGCCCTAATGGAGGGCTTAATCTCAGCTATAGAAAATTATCGTTTTTCATTGATATTTGAAGACTGTAGGAAAGCAGACAAATAAGACACCCAAAATTACACAGGGAACATAAAATATTATATTCCTGTAACTCTCAGCGTTTCATTCAAAAAGGTCTAGATTTCATTCGGAGATTAGAGTTGAAACCCTTCAAACGACGAAATTGATACTCAAAAGAACTTGACTAGTTCTCGCAACTCGGATAGGAAAGGTGATCAAATCTCTTTGCGTATTAGTCAATAAGACATGCGTCAAAACATACCCCACATACGGGGGTATCAGATGATTTTTAACAGGGGAAAAATATGAAAAAAAGTGCAAATTAGGCCACAATTTTCTATAATTCCTGGAAGGTCCAACCAATTCTTTGTAGAGGAATGAAAAATTTTCCAGCCCTACCCCCACCCCTCATAACAAGCATCATTATAAATATGTTTGTATACTATTACAGCCTTCAGTTTTAGCAGAGAATTTTTCCCGTAGGGGGGGGGGGGGTCAAAATATATCTTCACTGTCACAAATCAAGCTGTCACAAATATCTGACGTATTCAAACTTCAGAAATAATCACCAAAACCCTTTTCTGGGCTGCATTCTATGAGAGGATCAGCCTGGCAATGTATTTGCAATCACTTCGATCCTACTTGCTTACATTACCCTGCTAACTCTTCCTTCGAAAACAGCTTAGCAAATGACCTTTAAAGTGATTTTCTGATTGGTTGAAAAATTCTTTGAAAAATTCTGATTAGCTCAAATTAGCGAATAGCTAAATCTTGGTATTGGTGAAATCTCATTGTGAATGTGCCTATAATTCTAAAAGTTCTGGTTTTTGTTTACTTTATGCCCTACCCCTGTGGAAAGAAGAAACTTTATAGCGATTTTCTCAAATGGTCCTTAGCAAAAGAGAATACGCTCCTGTTCCCTTTGCTGTTCCCAGTAGGTATGAAAAGCGTAATAATAAACAGCAACGGGGATTTTAAGCAGCGTGGATTATCAAGACAGAATTTGAAACAAGTTTATTTCTTTTTGGACCAATACTGTGAAAAGGTGAAATTACAAGTAGGTCCAGTGTCTAAAAGTTGGAAGTTCAGTCCCAGTGAATATACCCAATACTGGAGGGAATTTTCCAGAATCCTTTCGCCTCCGTCTCCTCCTTTTGTCACAGAATTGCTTATTGTATTGTCAGTCTACATTTAGCTATGGAAGCAGTCATGTCACTGCTGGCAGCATGTCCTCAAATCCTGCTGAAAGTTGCGAAGTCACAATGTTCATGATCTGGGTGTTATGTCAGCTTATAGTACAGCTTATAGCTCAATGGAAAATAATAATAACATTTAAGTGCGGTCAACGTTCTATTTGGCAATAGAAACTTTGTGGTTATAGAAGGTTGTCTTGATGTACATAGGTCTGGTTTTTTGAGGGGGAGGTAAAAAAACGCTTGCATGATCGGGTGTATCGTATCATTCTGGGGGACTCCCCTTCCTCTCTGCAGGTTAAGAGGGATTGACTTCCTCCCAAGAGCTTGGAAAGATGAAGTTCTCTTTCTCTGTTGTTTTTAAACTTACTTACATATAAGTGACGGCGTGGGGAGGGCAGACCATCAACAAAATTGGAACTTTTAGACTTAAAGGCACATTCACAATGAGATTTTAATCACATTCACTAAGATTTAGCTAGTGCTAATTTAAGCCAATCAAAATTTTTCAACCAATCAGAATCTGGTGTACATTCTTTCTGTGCTAGTGCACCTAATAAATTTATCAATGGAGAAAGGAGTATTTCCAAAATTATTAAAAACAGCAAAGATGAAGCAAAAACAGCCCTCTCTACAAAGGAGACACTCAAAGGGATATATCAAACTGGAGGCCTATTTCTATTTTGTCAGTTTTTTCGAAAGTGCATGAAAAAGTTGTCCATGGAAGACTTTATGATCACCTTACGAGCCTGCATGCATTGTATGATGGGCAGTTTGGATTCCGGAAGGGCCATTCGACTTCGCATGCTGTACAGCATCTTTTAGAAAATATTAATTTAGCTTTGGAAATGGGTGAATATTGTATTAGTATTTTTATAGATTTAAAAAAAGAGTTTGATACGGTTGATTTTAGTATTTTATTGGGTAGATTAAGGGATTTGGTTGTAAAAGGGAGATGTTTGGATTGGTTTAGTTCGTATTTAAATGGTATGTCAGTTAGGGTAAATCTAGGGGAGAAGTTTTCTAAGTTTTTCCCTGTTTCTTGTGGAGTTCCCCAGGGTCCCGTCTTAGGACCCCTGTTGTATTTAGTGTATGTTGACAGTATGCGGTTTTATACTCCTGATGCGTCTATGACATCTTTCACCGACGGTACAGCGTTTGTTGTGGCAGCGAAGACTCTTGAAAAATTGGTCCAGAAAGCAAACAGAGCTCTGCAAGGGTTGAGTGACTTTGTAGGCATTAGCTTACTTAGCATTCACGCGGCAAAGAGTAACTATATTCTGTATAGTTGGACTGGTGTATCCCCAAATCTTCCCAGTGAAATAGCAATAAATGGTGATGTACTAAAGCGGGTTGAGGAAGTGCGTTACCTAGGATTCATTCTCGATCAGAACCTCAGCTGGAGAAGACACTGTGATGTTGTTGCGTGTAAGGTAGCCCATGGCCTTGGAATTTTAAGACGTTTTCAACATTTTTTACCTTCTCATATTTTAGTTCTTTTATACCATTCTTTGATTGCACCGTATATCAATCAATCAATCAATCAATCATTTTATTAATACTAAACTCTATTATAAACGTAAAGAAAAATTATTTGGCCCAAGAAGCTTGGCTTGTTGTGGGCCTTACAACACAATAATAAAGCACTAAAACAACCATAAATATTACTCTAAATAAAACAATATATATAAAATAAAGATTAAAGAGAATAAACACTACCGTACAGTAAAAAAAAAAAAAGAAAAAAAAAGATAATAATAACGATACATAAGGGAAAAACCCAAAAAGGAGAAACATTAGGAAAAGAGAAAACAGGGAAAATAAACGAAGGAGAGAGAAATTACTAAACTGGAAAGACATGACGAATAACTGCCTTTGCAGACAGAAATAACGGGACATCCGGTGGGATTGAATTCCATAATTGAATTGATTTATAAACAGGAGACCTCTGAGCTGCTGTAGATGAACGTTTGGGCAAAATAAGTCTACGAGAAGAACTACGTAAAAAAGTAGAGCACCTACCTGAGCCTGTCCGTGAAAAAAATTGCTGCAGAGGCGGTGGAAGTGTACCTAGAAAAGCAGAATGCGCTAGATAAAGATTACTTTTACCCACAATACGATCCAGCGGAGCTATTCCAGTATCATTATAAATATCAGAGGAAGGGTAAAGCCGAGGGAGAAGAAAAGTAGCCTTCACCGCCCTATTTTGGGCTCTTTGAAGTGAGCAGAGAAGAGATTTATTAGTATTACCCCAGACAGAGCAGCAATAAGAAAGGTAAGGAAAAATAAAAGCATAATAAAGAGAAAGCATAACATCTGGGGGAAAAAATGAGTTAACCTGGTGCAACATTGAAGACTGGCGGAAGATGAGGGAACGGGTGTGAGTTATATGAGGCTTAAAAGAGAGAAAACAGTCAAGATACACACCTAGAAATTTCACCATAGCAGCTTGCGGTATAACATCATTCCCATAAGTCAGGATGATTGGCTGCCTTACGTCTCTCATACGATAAGGGGTTCTGAAGTGTAAAATGGCGCTTTTTTGGCTGTTGAGAGTCATCCTATTTGACCAGCACCAATCTTTTACTTTATCAAGAAGACCTTGAGCTAGGGAAGTGGCAGATGGCAAGTCCACTACAGCAATGAAAAAGTTACTGTCATCAGCAAAAAGAATAGGATGCACAAGGGGATGAAGACCATCAACGAGATCATTAATGTAAATTAAAAACAAAAGTGGTCCAAGCACAGAGCCCTGTGGGACACCCTTCAATATAGGCAAAGTAGTGGAAGAATTACCATTAACTGAAGCATACTGAGATCTTCCCGACAGATAAGACCTTAACCATTCTAGTGGGACTCCATGTACTCCAAATGAAGATAGTTTAGACAAAAGAACAGAGTGGTCAACCATATCAAAGGCTTTTGAAAAGTCAAGAAATAGACCCAAAACACACAAGCCCTTGTCCAGATTAACACGCACAAACTCTGTTGCATCTGAAAGTGCATACGAGGTAGAGAAAGTGGGACGAAAACCATACTGATGGTTAGTTATGAGAGAATTTCCTGCAGTCGTATTATTACTTAAAACAAATGAAGAGAGTCTACGATACACTACTCTTTCAACAACCTTAGAGATGACAAGAAGAAGAGAAATGGGTCTATAATTTTTAATTAGAGATGAATCACCTCTTTTATGTAATGGTAAAGCATTAGCAACTTTAAATAAATGAGGGAAAACACCAGAAGAAAGAGAGAGGTTAGTCATGTGTGAGATGGGGTTAGAAACAAACTTACCAATTTTTTTAAGAACATTATTACTCAAACCAAAACCATCCATGGCTACTTGGAAGCTGGGAAATAATACAATAAATTTCAATATCACTGCATGGGGAAAGGAAAAATGACTTTTCTGCTATGGGAAAACTACTTACTCTACTCTTGGGTTGAATGGGAACTGAAGGAAGAGTGGTGAAATACGAATTGAAGGCGTTTGCTGAAGAATTTTTATCCACAATAGATCCTTCAGCATTCCTGTAATGACATGGGGGGGGGGCTCTCTGAGTTTCTTGCGAGAAATAGCTTCATTAACTACATTCCAAACCTTTCGCAAGTTCCCCTTACACTCATCGATTCGACGCAAAAAATAGAGCTTTTTGGCTGCACGTACTGAAGTCATAAGTACATTTTTATATTGTTTATACTTCAAAAGATCATCCTGTGTTTTACTTTTACATGCAACCTTGAACAGAGACGCCTTCATATGTGTAGCATTGATCAGATCTATGGATATCCATGGGCATTTGGGCATAGAATTCCTTGGCCTCTTCCTAAGAGGAAAATGCTTATCCAACAGAGCTCCCATACGACACACAAATAAACTTGTTGCACATTCAACATCATTAGCTTCAAGCACACTAGACCAATCATTGCTCTGAAGACTAAGAATTAAATTAGAAATTTCTTTATCTGTAAAAGTTCTAAAAGAAGATTCACCTTGCTCATTCACAGCAATCTCAGTTTTAGGCACAAAAAGTGATAGATAAATAGGGAAGTGATCAGACAGATCAGTGAAAACAAGACCAGAAGTAAACTTCAATTTTGGAGAATGAGAAATGAAAATATTATCTATCAAAGTGGCAGAATTTCTTGTAGGATCAACACGAGAAGGAAAAAAAATTGAAGGAAGTAGCCCAGAAGAAGAAAGCACATCAAAGAGATGGTCACATTCATCACTTGATCCAAAATTTAACATATTACAATTAAAATCTCCCAAAACACAAATACGTTTTTTAGAGAAAGTCCCCACACCTGAAAGCTGATCAAGCAAATCACAGAACAGATGTGTTGGAAAAGGAGGGGGCTTATAAAACAAACAAACAGTATCACATGCAAACTGGCTTTTCAGATCAATGACAAGAGAATAAACAGTCCTACTATTAGACACTACTGAAGTAAACAAGGATTCAAGGTCATACCGTCTACTAAATTTAATATCAGATTTTATAAATAAAGAAATGCCCCCTGAGCACTTTGTTACCATTCTAGGGACATGAATAGCTATATAACCATGCATATCATAAGCTGTTAAATTTTCACTATCAGATAACCATGTTTCTGTTAAACCAATTACATGAAAAGGGCAAGAATTATCAGACCACAAATATGATTTGAGACTATAACACTTATCTCGTATCATACGTACATTCAAACACAATACATTAAAGCAACTATTTAAAGAGAGAGAAGGCATGATTTTATCACAAAAATCAATAGTAGTGTGATAATTGCAACTAGAATGAACGATAGATTGAAGAAGAGGGTCAAGTGTGTGGGCCTCTTGTTTGCCAGCACTACTTGGTTGCTCAAAGATAACTGATTTAAGAATAGAAGAATTCAAAAGAAAAGAAAAATCAGCCAGATTTACCACACATAACAAATGCACACAATATCTTCACAAATGAACAAGATATCAAACAAACAGGCTGAAATAGCAGAGGGTAAATTGAAACTAAAAAGGTGAAACTCATAGGCAACAAAGAAAAGAAAGAGAAGAAAAAAACCCTGCAAGACAAAGAACAATAACAAGCTACAAAGCTAAAAAAAATTAAAAAATAACAAACAATTACAAGGACAAAGGCAAAAACGAAATAAAGAAAAAGGCAAAACAATAAAGAAACAACCAGAGGAAAGAGTTATCAACGGTTTATGGAATTCACTTAAAAGAATAATGTAAAACAACATAAATGCAAGCATAAGTAAAACCATTAAATCATAAAGAATTAAAAAAACAATAACAAAACAACAGAGCTAAAAGGGGGAAAATGGTTTATTTCAGTTCTAGGAAGGGCTTGGATCGGCTGTAGTTGACTGATGGAGAACATCAACTTGAGATCTCTCTCTAACAGTGATCACTTTACCATCAGAAAGCTTGGTAAGTAGTTCTCCTCCACTAGACCATGTAAACCTCTTCCCAAGCTTTGATTTAGCATAGTTAAGTAGCTGAAGTCTAGGCTTTGTAAGTGACTCAGAAATAAAGACACCACTACCTTGCAAACTTTTCTTTTCTCTAAGAATAAGCTGCTACATTCTTGGACTACAAAATTCCACAACAAGTGGGTGAGATTTCAAACCTGAGCCTAGTTTTCCAATCCTTCTAACAGAAACTATGTCATTCTTAGTCAAAGGAATACCAGGAAACCTAGTACTGGAGAATCCAAGAAATTTGCTTTCAGAAGCTTCTGGATAAGGGTCTTCTTTGAAACCAAATAGGATCAGCTGATTTGAAATTTTCATTTGGTCAAACTGATCGCTCAGACGATCCATATTCAGTTGAATTGGTTTCAGAGATTTTTGCAGCTCTGACAAACCTGAGTCAAGCAAATGAAGAGATGATTCAAGCTTTGACATCCTCAAATCATATTGTTTTAGTGATTTTTCAACAAGCACATCAAAATCCATTTTAAGACTATTGTAAACCTCTTGTTTAATAATTTCCATGTTGTTAGCATCAAAAGCAGCAGGCACATAACTAGAGACAAGTTTTTTAACAGAGGCCTCAACCAAAGAACCAACCTCATTAGACAGTGCCTCACTGACAACTTCTGCCATAGTAGATTTAAGGTTTTGGTCATTAAGTGAATCTGCAATTAGCTTCTGCTTGTTCTTAAGGGTTTTAATGTGTGAGGTGAGCATAGTAATCTGCTCATTAATAGATTCAGCTCCACTGTACTGGATGGAGCAGTCTGATCTCATTTCTCTGTGACTAGGTGGTCTATAGCTCTTTTTTGAGTTGTCACCCATGATGTAGGCTAAAATGAACTCCAAACTAGGCTAATCAAGCTAACAGCAAAAGGCAAGGGATCTTCTGGTTGGCACAAGCAATTATAAAAAGGTTCTAATAACAGCGAAGCAGAGGTGTACGCACCAGGCAGAAAAATAAAAAGACTGTACCTGGGGGGTCCCCAATTGCACCCCTGGGGTTGGGGCTGCTAGACTTGCCTGCCTTTTCCACTGGACCGGTAGGCAGGCTAAACCAGTTCTTCAGACAAATTCATTTTAACGAGAAGGTTAATGATGCCAGATATTACACTTAAACAAACAATATAGATTCCAATGTGCTTCTTATAATTATGGGTGTATGATTTGGGCTAATAATTTTACGTGCAATTTTAAACGAGTGCAGATTCAGCAAAATAAAGCAGTGAGATTAATTGGTAAGTATGATACAGTAGTTTTAAGTACAGAGTCGATTTTTAGGAAACTTAGGATTTTGAATATAGGTCAGATTAGAGATTTTCAGTTTGGTATTTTTGTGTTTCAGAGTTTGAATGGATTAGCGCCTGATGTTTTTATTAAATTTTTTCGTTTAAACCCATTTTATCATGGATATGCTACGAGAAATGCTGGAGACCTAGTAAGTGAGCCAAGAAGTAGGGTTCGTTCTAGCCATGTGGCAAGGCACTCGGCTACGGTGGTCCGGAATACTTTTCCAGACTCAATTCGGGAAGCGGAAAGTGTCCCGCAATTTAAAAACCGGTTAAAGAAGCATCTCCTTGCGGGCAGTTGGTGAGTGTGGGGCTGGAAGACGAGTGTGGGGCTGGAGGACAAATTAAGTAATTTTTTTTTGTTCTGTTATTAATATATTCGTTTTATTATATTATTTTTTTTTTATTATTTATTTATTTTTCTTTTTATTATTTTTTTTTCTCATAATTTATTAGTCAGTAATTATTATTATTATCTCTTTTTTTTGTTCTTTATTTGTGTTTATTTCAATGATGATTTGGTTAGTTTTATAATTTAGTAAATTTGTGCTGGTTGCGTTTTTCAAGCATATATGTGCTTTATTTGTAACCGTTCTTAAAGCCGGCATGAATCATTTTTAGTAAAGTTGTTGAATCTTGAATCTTGAATCTAGATGCGAACGCCTCACTCAACATCCCTAGATTTTTTGCATGGGAATTTATTTGACCGGCACTCAGTTTGTTGTCTAAAAACGACGTTTATGTCGAGTTGTCGACAGAGAATGAACTAAAGGCTGTACTGTGAAAACTTCAACCATGAAACTATAGGGAATTCAAGGGTATTGTGAAAAGGGAAAAAGTAGGCCCAGTGTTTCCATTTTTCTTTCAGAAAACGGCAGAAGCCATCAGGAATCCCCTAATCGTATGTATATGTAGTGAAAACACCATAGACAACCATAGAAAAATTGGAAATGTATAGGAGTGTAAACAGTAAATAAGGCTTCGTTAGATTCTAGCTTTGTCTGTCGATATAAATGTTGACATTTTGTAAATATACGGTTCGATTCATCGCTTCTGTCGCAGGGATGCCAACAGAGACAATAGAATAAAGAAAGAGAAAATACATCCTTTTTTATGTCGTGTGCTTACTTGTGCTTGTACTTGTTTTGAGATCGGATGCAAACCCTTTACCCAGAATCTACACAAGTTTCGTGGGCAATCTAAACAGCGTTCGAGGATATGTTCTAATGCTGCATTTGACAGTCTAATGGAAAATCAGAGCCTTATTAGGGCTGTTTAGCCCTACTAGAAAACTTTTTTGTTTTCAATAAGACAGTACAGACCTTTTTTTCTTTCCTTTTTAGGTTGATTTTTTCGATGAAGATACTAGAAATTTTCTCAGACTCGTAGCTTTTGCTGCGTAGCATTAAACTTACAAAATTTTGTATAATCGGGTTAAACATAAAGAGCCAATTCTTTTTTATGTGGTAATTGGTATCGTTTTTCCTCCTTTTGGAGTTTCTGTCACTATTGGACCGACTCCCTCCTTACTTACAGTTCGTTACCACGAATTGTTTTATTTTGTTGATTATGTTGAATATACAACTCAATAATATTTTCGTTACTCTTTATTTTATAGTGCATGCTCAAAACTATATTAAGTTCTCAGTCTAGTTGATATTTCTTGGCCTGTCTTTATGAGGGTATAAAAACGCTGATCACTTTGTCCTTTGCTTAAAAGTTGATTGAAATCGCTTCGTTAAAATTGTTTGAATTGTCGGAAGTCAGGCATTCAGCGATTCCTGGATCTAAGGAGAGTTGCATCCTGACTAGTAGTGACAACCATGTTGCCTTTTCTATGAGTTTTGAATACTATTGTACGCAAACTTAACGTGCTGGCTTAAACTGATTTAAAACTAGCAAAGGCGGAACTCAGACCAAAATGACAACCTTGTATACTCTGACGTTCAGATATATTCAATCATGAAGCTTCCGTGCTTAGGAGCATATGGGCTTATGGCCTTCTACAAATTTGACTCTTGTTTTTGTTAAAAACACGGCATAAGTATATATATATATATATATATATAGGCG
>JAQQPU010000311.1:39204-51890 GCA_029168905.1 Artemia sp. Kazakhstan ARC1039
TATATATATATATATATATTCAGAGATAGAGAGAGAGGGAGAAAGATCTCCCTCTCAATAGGGCCCATACTTAAGCACGCTTCAGAAGCAAGCTCCTGTCACCAAACTGAGCGGCTAATTTTTTTTGCGGTATTCACATGTACTTATTAATTCTTAATACTTTTTGGCATGTTTTTAGTTCATTATACTATTTAAAAATTTCAGTTTTTTTTCAAGGCAATTCAAACTTGTCTCCGTCTCCAGGTTTCTAATAGTCCCTGCTACAATTCAGTTTCACCCTTATTTATTATTTTTCTCTTTTATTATATCACTTGTTATTTTAATATATTTTATTATAAAATACATTATAATTACATTATATAAGATTAAATACGCCTCATAATTAAACATAATTAAATTTAATAAAATTTATTAAATATAATTAAAATATTATAATTTGCTATGGAATATTATGTATTTTATATTTTATTATTTTTTATTATAGTTCTTATGTATTTAAGGGTATTTTGTTACATTGTTATTATATCACTTTTTTAGGGGAATTCTAACTTGTTTCCATCTCCAGGTTTCAAATAATCCATGCTAATGTTCGATTTCCCCCTTATTCTTTATTTATTTAGATTATTCATGTATTGCTTGAAGGAACAGATACTATATTCCTTGGTTTGTGATAAACTTCCTGCAAATTTAAAATCTTTGACAAGAATGAGGTAAATTAACTTTTCTGGAACAAATTCTCTGTTGTTTCTTATTGACTGCTTGCAAGTTCGAATTTACACAAAAAATAAAATTGTCCAAACATTGTTTAATTTGTCAACGGAAGAGTTTGCCACCGGAAAAGTTTCACCTATCATGGTTGCAGCGATGGCTGCAACCTAGTAAAGAGCGAACCACAGCCCATAGCAACCAAAAATTAAAAAACCTGCTTAGAAAAAACCTACACAGTGAAAAAAATTGCCATCTGACACTGATTCAGGAATGGTAACTCTTATTTTGGTTGGTCTTAATAGTAAAAGTTTATTGCGAAAAGAATTTTCGGAAAAAAGTCTGAAACCCCTTGAAAACGGCGTCTGATCAAAATGAAAAATCTACCATTGGAATCAGCACGGTCGAAAATCTTTATAGGGGAAATTACAGCCCCCTCCTTCAATAAGAAGGACGGACGTATTGATATCACGCGTATCGGTATTGGCATATTGTTATTGGGCGCATTGGTATCGCAGGTATCTAGACAGATTTTTAGTAGCTCATATAAAAGATATTGCTCATATCTACGTCCTTCCTATAAATTCAACCATCAGTTGAAATGGCACTAAAAACGGCACTTTTAGTGCCATGTCTCAAGTTGAAAAGCTGGGGAAAAGCTAGTGGGCTACCAGTACTTTTTAGAGTGATGTTTAATGGCTCGTTTGAAAGCTATTGCTTGTATCTACGTGATGTTTATCAATTCTACCATCCGTAGAATTGAGCATCCGTAGAAAGTTTTGTTTTAGTGATATAGCACTAAAAACAAAACTTTTGATATAACTTCTTAAGTAGAAAAGCTTAGAAGTATGAAACGAAATCATCATTGTAATAATTATGGTCCAAGACCCGTAAATAGAGGTTTGCAAGAATACCTCTCGTACGTTCCTGCTCCAATCCCCCTTAAGCTACGCAATTTAGGTAAAAGCACTAAAATATCAAATGTGTTTGTTACAGGCGCGGTTCTGTTGGTACAGCGTTCGACTTTGAAATAGAGTGTCTTGCGTTCGATTTCTGCTTGTTTTTTTTTTTTTTGTTTCAATTATTGTTTTATCCTTTCTATACGATAATTTTCAGATTATTTAACTGTTTTTGTAAATGTGATGCACTCATTTTTTATAGCTTGTCCCCGGAAGGTAGCTGGTCAAGTATTTTGGTTCAAATGGGAATAGAGGTGGTCCAGTTCATGATTTGCAACGACGTTCTGAGTAGATCTCTAAATCCATACCCCAACGAATGACGTAATTATCTCAAAATTCTGTGTGGGGGGGGGTCAAAGTTGGAGCCAATTTTCCAACCTCAAGTGAAAATGACAGAGAAAACTTAAAAACCAGCCGTATAGTAATAAAAAAGGTAAAGATGTACTAAAGGAAACTGGCCTGTTTCAGTAGATGCTTGAATTATGCAGGCTTATCTTAGTTTTGACAATATTTTTGGAGAAGCTAAATTTCAGCTGGGAGGGTGGGGGGGGGGGGGTAAATTGGGGTCTGGAGGAAAACTGAGGTCTGGGAGGGGAAGTTGTCCCCTCTGCCCCATGGCACCTGACCCCAACCCCTGACCCTAACCCCCTGCCACTAAATGGTTGGAGAAATGTAGGCACGTGGTTCTGGAACCACTCAAAGTTGTATGTTAAGGATTACTTATTGTTATACTTACTTATTCAAATTATCTATTTGGCAATTCCACCGTAATATTCTCTCCGTATGTAAGATCGTGCATCCGAAGAGGAAGAAAGACAAATGATAACAGTTCTGTAGAAAAATTCAGGTAATTCTTCCCAAATTTTTGAAATGAAAATAAACTTAGCTTGTAATACCATTTATCGTACATACACAAGAAATGATCTTTTTTCGAAATTTCCATTCATTTCTGAGTAATGAGTGGCTTGTTCTTTAGGGACAGTTCAAATAAATCCCTAAGCCTAAAGGCACATTTCTGTTGAGCTAACAAAATTTTCCTCAAGTATGTCGAAATAAAAACAGGTCCGCTCAGTTAACCTTTTGTGTCGAAGGTACTCGCCTGGAACTACTTTCTTAAATGTGACTAAATTTAATTTTGTTAAACAAAGAATTAAAAATCTATATCTTCTTTTTTATTTATTTTTTTTTTACAAAAAGAAACGACAGTAGGCCATGTTTTGATTTTTTTTTTCCCACTCTAAACTCCTTTTTTCCTTCAATTCTTGTACGACTTCTTAGTTCTGCTCCTTAATAAGGGTTGAGGTGGCTTATCTCCCCTAGATTGGCGGTGATTAGAAATTATATATATATAAAATAAGTTTTCAACTGAAACTAAGGACCGGCATTAAAACTTAAAACGAACAGAAATTATTCCGTATAAATAGAAAAGGTCATAACAGTATTGTTTCTAAATTAAATTTTAATAAAAAACGGGCATAGATTAATTTAAAAAAGCAAAGTTTTTCCGAGGGAAGTAAAGAGCTAAGCTGAAACTTAAAACGAAAAAAAAATTATTACTTCACAGCCTATCTAACATATATCAATAAAACTAATGAAAATAAATCAACTGGTGATATTTCCCTATGCTTGTAGGATTACAGAAAACGTACACATATTGCTGAACATTTCAACAATGCTGAACAAAATAGTTGTCTAAAAATTTCGATCGCATGTGTTCTGGGGAATGATAGGTTTGTAGGGAAGGGGCTCGTTGCCCTCCATTCACTTTTGACTCTTAAAAAGGGCACTAGAACTTGCAGTTTCCAATCGAATGAGCCACTTAAGAAGTTTCTACGACAACTTCTATATGAAGTGCACTGGTCTAAAACAAAAAAGGGGTTAGCTGTCCTCCGATCACTTTGATTCTTAAAAAGGGCACCAGAACTACTGATTACCAGTCCAATGAGCCCCCTTCGAAGTTTATACGATCACCCTTTCTAAATAAAAACCTTATATGCCCCCAGGGCACAAATTACAACTCTTGCCTTGAGAGCTGTGGGGGGGGGGGGGGGGGTGTCATGCTCGTAGACATAATTTTCGGAACCAATTGTCTTTGTGCCGTCTACTTAAACAACTCCAGAAAAAAGGTTTGAAATATCTGATCTACGAGTGCGAATGAAGAAGCTACTACCTAATTTTGTTCTTTGGTGCTGGGTGTTTTTTTTTCATTTTCTGCTATTGTATTACTCCGTTTTTCTCTTTTTTTTATGAGCGGGCAAATATTAAATTATTATGATTATTATTATGATTTCCAGACCTTTCAACTTCGCTGAACAAAATGGTTGTCTCAAAATTCTGTGTTTGGAGAAATGGTGAGAGTGGGGGGAGGGGGATAGGTGCCCTCCAATGACTTTCGACTATTAAAAAGGGCATTAGAACTTGCAATTTCCAATCGAATGAACCCCTTTTGAATTTTCTTCAATATCTCAATAGGTTACCGTATTCCGTCTAAACTTTTTCTGAGAAAACTGCTTAGCAAAAATGAGAAGCGCGATCCATTATCGTTTTTGCAGGTTTGGGTTGAGAAATATGCGTTCTATTTGAATTTTATGAACAAATTTCTCATAAATCATGTAGGCAGTTTAGACAAAATAAACCAGTCTGTTTGTTTATTTAAGCATTTTGTTTATTTTTCTACTGAGCTCATAAAAAAGTTGGAAAAACTTGATATTTATGAAATCTAAAAACAAGTTCTTGAGTAATATAAACCAGATACTAAATTGGGGTTACAATTTTGTGTTTATAAAATTAAAAAAACAAACAAGTTTTTTCAACTGAAAGTAAGGAGCAACATTAAAACTTAAAACGAACAGAGATTATTACGTGTATGAAGGGAATTGTCCCCTCCTCAACACCTCGCTCTTTACGCTAAAGTTTTTTAGTACTTTTAAAAAGCTTCGTATTGTTCTAATTAAATGACCCTTGTGTTTCAAAATGTTCTTAAAGAAGTCGTTTTTAAAGAATTGGGACAAAATTACAACTTTAGCGTAAAGAGCGAGATGTTGAGAAGGGGCAATCTCCTTCATACACGTAATAACTTCTGTTCGTTTCATGTTTTAATGTTGCTCCTTACTTTCAGGTGAAAAATCTTAGTTTTTTAAATTTAAATTCTGATATTTTTTAAGTAATGCCAGGAAATATGACCCCACCTCCATGGAGAAATCCCCCTCCCCACGGAAATATCCTCTTGACAATTTAATCCCGGTGAAAATTTACTCCGGGCAATTACCCTTAACAACTCCAAGCGTAAAATTGAGACGCAAAAGAGAAAGCAAGACATTTAAAAGACTTTTGTATAGGAATTCTGGCAAATTCCCCCCCCCCCCTGTATATAATTTCCCCTGACAAGTTCACCCCCTGGAAACTTCTCTCCCCATAGAAAATTCCCCCTTGGAAAACCCCCAGCAAAAAATTCAGCCACTCCTCCCGAATATGTATACATACTTTACAATAACAAATACTACGTGTAAAAATGGGCAATTTTTATGACTTAAAGACCTTTTCCCTGGGACTGTGGGGGGTCGTTTTATGTCCAAAGGTATAGTCATTGTAACTATGATGAGAAAAATGGCTATCTCAAAATTTTGATCGGACGACTTTGGGAAAAAAGGGCCGGGGAGGGGGGCAGGTTGCCCTCCGATATTTTTGGTTACTTAAAAAGGGCACTAAAACTTTTAATTTCCGTTCGAATGAGCCCTCTCCTGATATTCTAGGGATACGATCACCCCTGGGAAAAACAAACAAATAAATACGCATCCGTTTTCTTACTTCTGGCAAAAAATACAAAATTCCACATTTTTGCAGATAGGAGCTTGAAACCACTCCAGTAGGGTTTTCTGATAAGCTGAATCTGAGGGTGTGATTTTATTGGTATCCGTTTTTAGAGTTTCGTTCACTATTGAGCCGGGTCGCTCCTTACATACAGCTCGTTGCCACGAGCTGTTTGATTGGATTGTTTTGTATATTTCAGTAATTATCCATTTTAACTAACTAATCCCACTTTTTAGGGCTATAATGAGGGACAGGTACATATGTCTAGTACACATGGTTCTGTGGATGAAGGATAACAGATTGCCAAAGATCGTCTTGTCGGCCAACCATATAGAATCAAACAAACAGCAGATCGTTCCCGAACGGGGTGAGAGGAAGGTGCAAGGAAGATTTGGGGGAAATTGGAACTTCTTGGGAGGGTGTAAAGAGGGACATTCTAAATAGATTGTGATGGAGGAGGGGTGTTTGTTAGTTGTGTTGGCCCCAGGTGGCTTGGTGTTCCGCTGTGTCATTAGTAGTAGGGATAGTCAAATATTTTTCGCCCATATGCTTCAGATTAATGAAGAGAATTGGTATTATTACATGTTGACACTCAAAACACCACTAAAAGTGGTATACTTTTCTGAAAAAAAAGGACGCAAGAGAGCTGTGTTGTCAAATCGCAAAAATTAGGGGGGGGGAGAGATATATTTTTTAATATCAGGGGTATCTGTTGTTTTTCAATCAAAATTTTAAAAATTGCAATGGGAATGCCCCCTAAAAATGCATTTTTCAAAATCTTGGGGAATTAAATCTATAGGGCACAGGCCCCTTTGTCTCCTTCCCCCGATTGACATGACTACAAGAGAGAATGTTCTTTTGTCTGATTAACGTATATGTACTTTGCGTTTCAATTATGCTATGATAAATAGCTCTCCTTCGTATAAAGTCACTCTATGCAATAAATATTTATAATGCTCATTGATTCATCGCGTAAATGAATCGAATTATTTCTCTGATTTCATTCTCTTGATTAATCCTTATCCAGGGGAAATGTGTTGAATCTTTTCAGTACCGAAGGAGCGTTTGCGAATAAGCCAATAAAATAACGAAGGATCTATTACTGGTAATTGTGTTGGGAACAGTATTGCTAGGTTTTGACGCAGAAATTGGTGATTTTCCTATTTTATGTCATTTTCCTATTATTTTGTTTTCCTCTTGTGATATTATCAATGGATATAGAGGACTGAGCGTCCTTTCTTTTTTTTTTATCCTAGTTAATCGACACTTAAACTAAGAATTAGAAAGTTGTAAAAAAAAATGTGCCATGTTTGACTTAAAATAGGTAGAGATGCAACACATCGTTTTTTGCTTAGGCTACTCTACAGTAACGAAACTATGATCCTCGCCACGAACACCGATGAAATATTGTAAACTATATTAGGCCATTGGGCCTCAGGTCTGCAAAAGTTTCGCAGAGTTATTAAAAAAAACTGCCGTGCAGAAATTCTCCCCTCCCAAAAATGTCTTTATACTTCCCAATAAAAAATTATTTAAGTAAAATGACCAAATTTCATAACTTATAGCCCTTTACACAGGGACTGTGGGGGCCATGTCATCCCCAGAGGCATAGTTATTAGACCTTTAGACTATGCTGAATAAAATGAATATTTCAAAATTTCGATTGGATGACTTTTGGAAAGAAGAGGTGTGGGGGAGGGGGCTTCTTTCCCTCCAATCTTTTTGGTCGCTTAAAAGGGCACTAGAACTTTTAATTTCCATTCAAATGAACCCTTTCCTGATCTTCTAGGACCAATGATTCGACGCGGTTACCTCTAGGAGAAAAACAAACCAACACGCATCCGTGATCCTTCAGCGCAAAAAAAAAGAAAAAAAAGAATCAAATTTTTGCAGATGGCAGCTTGAAACCTCTACATTAATGGTTTCTAATACGATGAATCTGATGATGTGATATTCTGTATTATTATTGGGCTTTTTGGGGGTGTTTCCCCCTTTTTTTGAAAGCTAAACAAATTTTCTCAGGCTCCTAGCTTTTGATGGGTAACATTTAACTTATTAAATTTTTATATGTTTGGAATTAGCATAAAATTCAATTATTTTGATTCATCCTTTACTATCAAATTCTGGTTTGTAGGGTTCCGGTTACTGCTGGGTCATGTTACCACATTTCTTACCATGAACTGTCTGAGAATAATAAAAGAAAAAACCAAAGTCACTTTTTTGAGCTCTTCGTAGCTAGCCCATACCTGGATGTATGTCTGTCATTCGGCCATTTGCTTTTCTTTTTTTTGTGGGGGAACATAAAGACAATATGACGGGAGATTGTTGCTATATAATGAATCCTTTTAGAAGCCCATTTTCTTACAATTCAGGGGCTAAATCTTCTCTGCTCGTTTCTTCTGCACTAGCGACGAAAGGAAATATTAATTTCGTCTGTAATTAAAAATTCCTCATTCTTTCTGAGCTCTATTCCCAGTAGCTTTTACTTTTTTCTCATTTGTCTTTGAGGAAGAAGATATATTAATTACTAAAATTATCACATCTCAAAAAGAGTTTTTTCGAATATTGGTCAACAAGTGCAATGAGATGTATACTTCTCTAGTATTCTGTAACGATCAAACAACTCAGTCATGCTTTCTCATGGTTTTAAAAACAAAGCCTTAAACTGTAAAATAATGTAGTTAAACCAAAATATTGACTTCTCACTAAACTACTATTTATGGTCACTATAAGTTTATTATGAAAATGCGAACAGGCCACATAAAACAATAAAACCGTTTGATTTATCAATGTCGTTATTGTTGAAATTTACTAGTCTATAAACCACCATATATTTAAATTTAGGTGAGTTATATGTAGTAAAATTTTATATCCTTGCTTTCGAAATGTGAAGTTAAGATGAGATTTTATTCAATTCGTCAGAGCAACTTCCAAATAATATTGCAGAAAAACAGCTCAAAATTTGCCTTTGCAAGTCAGAAAAAAACACTTTGTCACCAAATTAAAGTAAAGTCATGCAAACAATTTATAACATTTATGACACAATGAAAAACACGGTCCAGAGTTAAAAAAATAAAATAATAAACGGTAAAAGATATTATAAAGTAGGATAAAACTATAAAAGTAAAAGTATGATCATAAAATTAAAAAGAACAGAACAGTTGTTTTTTTTCCATTGACCTGGTGTGAAAAAAGAAGCATGAACTAAAATAATAAAGGATGTCGAAAAACCAAAAAGGTGGTCATGCGAAAGCATTTTTCTTTTAAGGAAGGCGGGTTCGAAGAGCTCATTACATTTGGATGTCGTAGCAAAAATTAGAAGAAAAATTTCGGCACTTTTTGTGTCAAGGGGCTGCCAAATTCTCAGTTACCTGGTGTAGCCTACATGTGGAGTGCCATTTGTCCCGTCACACATGGCACACTATGCGCCACGGTCTCATTGTATGGTTTGTCCATCACTGCCAAACTTCAGCCAGGCTATTTCTCTTCGTATCCCGTATGACTCACTATGCGCCACGCACAGCACACCTCAGTCTCGTGTGATGTAGGTCACCGATTGTACACGATTTTGAAAGTGGCGAGCCCTTGAAAACATTGGTTAAAGTATTACTTCGGATGATGAATGGTTTTAAAAGAATGTAGATAGATAGATCTCTTGTTTTGTTCATCCCCTGGAAAAAATATTTTGTCAAACCACATTAAATGATGAGAAATTTGATCTAGTTTCAAGCTGTTAGATTGCATGGAAAGTGATGACAAATGCTCTGTTTTGACTAAGATAAATACAAAAATGGTATGTGTGTCTATTTTACAGACCCTGTCAATCGATAACAGGATTGGTAACCATATAAGTTTTATCTCACCCAAAATCTGTTTTTGCTAGAAATTTCTTTGATTTTTAACAGTTAATTTACAGTATTTTCAAATAAAAACACCTCTATAAAGTATTTAACATCAATTCGAGAAGCTTTTCCGGGTATCTCATTTCTTAGTTAGTTGGGCATTTATGTGTCAACGATAGCGGTCCAGGGGGGAGCTCTTGGGACTAAAGCTAGTCGGGGGAAAGGGGTCGTTCCCAGGCCTGGAACTTCCGTTCCAGGAAAGTTATATTCTTGGTTCGTTTCTAAAGGGAGTCCATCTTTCGCCTTCGTCGTAGCTAGTTGTTCTTGTGCTACCTTATTTTCTCTATGTGTATTCTCACGTTATTTAATAAAGACCATGTACCAACGTTTATCGTCTATCTTTGGAATTTACGTAAACCATTACATCTGCCAATATAAAAGGCATACAAATAAAGAACTAAAGAGAGGTTTACACCTTAAATAAAACAATCTGAAGCGATATCAATCAATCATTAAATGTAATGAAAGTTACAAAATTGACAAGATAATTTAACGTGTCTGAAGCTTTTCGTGTGCGGAGCAAAGTATGATATTAAATTACACAGAGGGAAATTGTTTGCCAAGTTTCTCGATACGACTGGGCTGTGTATGAACTTTTCAAGTCAAAATGCTAGCAATATAAGCATCGTAGCAGCAAATATTTCAGTACATATGAATATGAGGAGAGTTCAGGTCTTCCTGAGCCAGAGTCAAAGATCAGGAAAAAGTAGTTTTTGTCCGCTAGAATTTTCTCTGACTACCTCTGCACTTACCCGCGGTTAAGTAAAGGGAACTTGAAAAAGAAAAGGAACTTCACCAAGAAAGAGAGAGAAAAATAGCTATCGGTATTGGACAGGACTAATTTACTCAGATGGATGTATGTTTGCGAAGCCTGCAACCACTGAGGACTTACTGAGAAGAAAACCAAATTTGTTCTGTTCTCTCTATTGAGACAACGAACTAGCTAACCGCCCTTGCTTATGTATGTGGTATAAATGGTATCCTGGTATCAGTAGTGTCAGAGGTATCATGCTGTGGTATTAAAGTTTATCGCAAAGAGCGAAAAATTGGCTCTTGCGCTTCAGATTTATCTCAGCAACTACCACCGACTTCTGTTTATGGAGGTTTATCGAATTTCAACTGTACGTAAGGAGCGACTTGGCTCAATAGTAACCGAAACTAAAAAAACGGATATCATTTTGATATCAGTAGATACATTAAAAGGATCAGCTTATTATGCTGATTCCAAATATATAAGATTAATCAAGATTAGTGTTACTCATTAAAAGTTAAAAAGCCAGAGAAAATTTGCCTTATTTTCGAAAAAGGGGGGGGGGGCCCACAACATCAGATTCAGCGTATCAGGGAAACCTACTGCAGAAGTTTGAAGCTCTTATATACAAAAATGTGGAATTTTCCTTTTTTTTTGCCAGACACAAAATTTTGAGATAGTCATTTTGTTCAGTATAGTTGAAACATCAATTTACTATGTCTTTCGGGGTAACATGACCCTCCCCCCGCAGCCGGTTGGGAGAGACCTGTAAGTTATGAAATTTACCCATTGTTTACTTATAGTATTTATTATTGGGAAGTATGCAGACTTTTTTTTTTACGAGGGAGGGGGAATTTTCTGCTTGAGGTTGTTTTCCATAGGAGAATTTTCTGTGGAGAGGGAAATTTCAGGGGGTGAACTTTCCAGGGGAAATTTTATACTGGGGAGATTAGACCGAATTCCTATACGAAATTCTTTTTATTTGGCTTACTTTCTCTTTGCCAACTCAGTTTTGCATGTGGAAATGTTCCAGGGAATTATCCGGTGGTTATTTTCAGTGTGTTTGGATTTCCTGGAAAAAATCTGCATGGAAGGGATTATCCGTTTCTAGAATTATCCGGAAAACGACTAGAAATTAAATTCTTTCAAATGAAAGTATGCTAAGAAAAATTCTTATGGCTAAATCGTCCGCAAGGAATTTTACGGTGGAGAGGGTTTTTCAATGGGGAGGGAATTGTCTGGAAGGAATTTTACGGGGGAATTTCTCCGGGGAGAATTTTATGAGGGTCGTGTGTATTTTTCGTGTGAGGAAATTTTCACAGAGATATTTCCCATGAGGGAGGTAATTCTTCATGGAGGGTGAGCCTGATGCCTGATTTACCGGCATTATTTGAAAAACGATCAGAAATTCATAGAAAAAACAAGTTTTTTCTACTGAAAGCAAGGAGCAACATTAAAACTCAAAACGAACAGAAATTATTCCGTAAACGAGGTGGGCTTTAAGAACGAGTCCTGAAAGACAAGGGCCTTTTGATTAAAATAGTAAGCTTTTTTAAAAGCGAAACAAAATTGAACATAAAGAGCGAGATTTTAAGGAGAGGGCAACCCCCTCATATACAGGATGATTTCTGTTCGTTTTGAGTTTTAACGTTGTTCATTACTTTCAGTTGAAAAAACTTTTATTGTTTAATTTTGACTTGCAAAAACGAACCGAAAGCCACCCAAATCTGAATCAGCAAGGAAAATAATGTCATGTTGGTTACTACTTTTAATTTTGTCACATTGTTTAAGAATGACTTCGACACAGAACGTAAAAAAAAACTTCTAAAGTTCTAATATTCTCATATTAAAATTAATAGTAAGATTATTTGGACACTCGGTCAGTATTTTTCATTTTTACAATTTTGTTCTTAAAAACAAACTTTGGCGCATATTCTGCTTTATGACCGAATTAATGATCTTATATGAGGCACTTTTTCGTAGAACTAAAAAAACAGGTTTTGTTTAAGTTTTATCATGTTGTAGAACACCTGCAAAAAGGAGGGGAATACCCTGATATTGCTTTGAAGGATCTCTCTCCCTGGACAAAATTTGAATACATGTGCACAAAACCGTAATCTTTTCTTATTTTGTCTCCCCCTATAAATTTTATCTTACAACCCCAGCTTCTTCACCGTCTACTAAGTGTTTGACTTTTGTTTACCAAGGTATTATGCCATATATAGTTGTACGATACGAGAATATGTACTATATTATGAATAATTGTGGTTCTAAGGGCTACTGGGAAGCTTGTCATTAAATTATGGTAAATATGTAATTAAGGAAATTCTTAATTGTTGGGAAATGTAATACCTCGAGAAATCAGAGATCCTAGTCTCTTGTTTTGCTAATGACGTTTAATTAACAAAGAAAAGAAATGTAAACAAATTATTGTGTTCCTCCAAGACAACAATCATTTACAGAAAAAAAAGGAATACGAGGGTACCCAAGAGCCATAACAACATTGTTGTGCAGAGAAGGGGGCGAGGAAATAAAAAATCCAATGACAAAAATGTATAT
>JAQQPU010000311.1:53258-65909 GCA_029168905.1 Artemia sp. Kazakhstan ARC1039
TTCGAATAAAAAAGACGTTGAAGAAGAGATGAAACAAAAAGGCTCTTTGCTCGGGAATGCAGCGAGCAAGAGAGAAAAAAAAAACACAGTTAAATGAAAAATACTCACTAAAACAAAATAGAATGGCGAACTATCATCTACCACTCGCACCGCAATGAACTGCCGACAGTATATAACACAAGCTTGACTTTACGCAATAAGAAGAAATTACCAGAAACAAATTTGCCTGAAGAATGTAGAATTACGAAGGAACTACGACAAAGAAGAAAAAAGGAAGAAAAGATTAGTGTTCGTTTATTCAAAAGAAATATTGAATGAAAAAGAAAACTAACCAGCTTAACCCTGCAAAACTCTATGACCCGAATGGAGGGAGAGAGAAAGAAACAAAATATCTTAATAAAAAAACGAACGCTTAAGCAAAACAAAAATTCTGAATTGTCGTCTGTTGCCCATTTTGCTATTGCTTTATCTACTGTTCAGACTGTAGCGAATTTTGCAGATGATGCTACTATGAAGGAAAATCTAGCCCCGCGTTTTGCTTCTATTTCTTTATCTGCTGTTTAAACTGTAAAGAATTTGGCAGATGATGCTACTCCGAAAGGAATAGTTTCTAAACTTGTTCTTCTATCCCGTGGGATTAATTTAAAAAACAAAGTTTTTCTAGGGGAAGTAAAGAGCGAAGTTGAAACTTAAAGCGAAAAAAAATTATTGCTTAATACTCTATCCAACATATACCAATAAAACTAGTGCAAATAAACCGACTGATAATACTTTTTCCTATCTTTGTATAATTACAGAAAACTAGCGCTTTACTGAAAACACCCAAAGGCCAGTATAAAAAAAAGAAGTTGGATTTAGGACTCAAAAGTGAGTAACAAACTAATTTATAATGATTTTCATAGTTTTACACCAGCTGTGACATCAGTAACTTTCGGTATACAATAAAAATTATCTTAAAACTTAGCATAAGAATAAATACGGCATTATTTTAATAGCCGCAAACTCATTGAAAAGCACACAAGGTATAACCAGCTATAATACCAATAGTGAGTAGGCTAATATACAATTTTAAATTGTAAAAAAAAACACGCTTTAGTATTACTACAAATAAAGAAAAATAAACCATAATATGAACTCAGGAAATCCGCTTATTTCTCTCTCTACAACGGAATATTTCAAGCATAGACACAAATGCTAAAGCTAGTCTATAGTCCTACCACTATCAAGATAGCATCACTTCTGACTTGTCTACAAACTAATCATGAAATGTCCTTTTCAGAACCAAACGAGATCCAATCATTGGACTGAACTCATTGTGCAGACGTGATACCAAATTACATGAAAAAACTGATAAATAAAGCAACGGTCGTGAAATGATTTATTCTTTTTAACTTCAAAATTATCCTCAATCCGTTTGCTTTTACTGTACCAAAACTTCTATATTGTTTTGTGTTTTCAGTAAAGTGCTAGTTATCTATAATCACACTAACACAGGAAATATTATCAGTTGGTTTATTACACTGGTTCTATCGATGTATGTTATATAGATTATGAAGGAATAATTTTTGTTCGTTTTACGTTTCAACTTAGCTCTTTACTGCCCTTAGAAAGCTTTTTTTTTTATTAATCTTTGTCCATTTTTAATTTAAATTTAATGTAGAAGCAACACTACCATGATCTATTTTATGGATGGGGTCAGCCCCCCCCCCTCATGTTCAGAATAATTTCTTTTCGTTTTAATTTTTAATCTTACTCCTTACTTTCAGTTGAGTTTTTGAATTTATTTACGGTTTTCAAATAATGCCAGGATTTCTCCCCTTCCCTTGTAAAATTTTTCCTGGAAAGTTCCCCCAGGAAATATTATTTCCATGGAAAATCCACCCCCTTCCTAAAAATCCCACCCTAAAAAAAATTCAAAAATGTCCTAATTACATCTATTAGGCTATATGTGAAACTTTCGTTGGAGACTATGGGAACTAAAAGAAGCAATGAATTGACGAATTTGAATCGCTTGATTTAATTTTTTTTTCCCGATATACTAAAAAAATGGAAAAAAAGTGAAGCCATTTTTTATCCAGTAATTATCAGAAAAAAAATCGATCTCAAAATTGCTCAAATTTTGGCAGTTAGTCGTAATTTTTTGGTACAGTAGGAAATACAGCATTGGTAAAAAAATTACTGCAGTCAGCCTTAACAAATACAGGTTATCCACATAATCGTGTAGAAGCCACAAAACCATGATTGAAAAAAAATGATTGATAAGGGATTAAACCCTTCACATCTTGATTCAAAGTACACCGCTCTACCCACCGAACTTTAATCTATTGGCTTTTGTTGGACCATAATTGCATAAATTACAGCCCTTATCCCAGGGACTATGGAGGGTCATTTCATCACCAAAAATATGGTTATTGGACTTTTTCAACTATGAAAAAATGGCTATTTCAAAATTTTGATTGGACGAACTTAGGGGAAGGGGGCCTTTCGGCCCTTTTCCAATATTTTCTAATCTTTCCAAGCTGCCCTCCAATCTTTTTGATCACTTACAAAGGGCACTAGCAATTTAAATTTCCGTCTGAACGAGCCATTAAGTATTTCTTTGTGATGTGCTGGTAGCCCGCTAGCCCTGGTAAAAGAAAAAGAAAAAAGAGACACATCAATGCTACCCATGCAAAATAGCGATTTTCCTTGTTGTTCAAGGTGGGGACTCTATTAACCCCATAAAAGGCTTTTGGTCATATTGATTCCAATGGTGCAATTCTTATTTTGACCTGACACCATTTTCGAGGAGTTCGTGCTCTTTTTCAAAATCATCATAAATTTGCTTTCCCAATAAACTTTTACTTCTAAGATTAACCGAAATAGTAGTTACTATTCCTAAATCAGTGTCAGATGACAATTTTTTCTCATTAGGCTTTTTTTTTCTAAGCATGTTGTTCAACTTTTGATTACTATATACTGTGGTTGGTTCTTTACTAGGCTACAGCTACAGTAGTAACCTATCTAGTACTTTGAAACTTACACCTGTGACACTACAGTTTCATGTGGACATTGTAAAAAGCGACCAAACCTTTACCTATCAAGTGGTCAAACACGTTTTGAGAGTATAATCGAAATTGTATAAGACAATCAGACTGGTTGCTATATATTTTTTACACATGTAATTACACAAGAATATGCAGTACAGTTTCACGTGGACATTTTAAAAAGCTGGCAAACCTATAAAGTGGTCAGACACGTTTTCAACCAGTTGGGTTTTTGAAGCAAATTCAGCATGGCGTGTTTTATTTATTTATTTTTTTTTTGGCAACTGACATTTTTTTTTTCTGATAACAAGTAGCATTCATTGCAATCATAGCTATAAAAAAAAAGGGAATGCACTTTCACGGGTGATTGTGTAATTTGTCTTATCTCTAGCATTGACAAGAATATACACTACAGTTTCACCTGCACATTGTAAAAAGCGAGCAATCCTTTACCTATAAAGTGTTAAACACATTTTCAACCAGATGGGTTTTTGAAGCACATTCAGCATGGCGTGTTTTATTATTATTTTTTTTTTGGCAATTGACATTTTTTCTAATAACAAGTACCATTCATTGCGATCATAGCTCTAAAAAAAGGGTTTAGCATTTGCGAATTGGATCGTATGAAGGTAGAGAAAAAAAGGGTTTAGCATTTGCGAATTTGACTATACGAACGATATTAATGGAATAATAGGGAAAAAATAGAGCTAGATAACATTTGCGAATTGGATCTTATGAAGGTGGCGAAAAAAAGGGTATAGCATTTGCGAATTGGATCGTATGAAGGTGGAGAAAGAAAGGGTATAGCATTTGTGAATTGGTGATTATCAGTTAAGGTAACCCCTCGGGGTTGTTAACTTATTGCTTATTTATTATAAATTTGGAACAATATCAATCTTCGGAAATGGTTAACGATGAAAAAAGGATCTTATGAGTTGACCTAGCTTTACTTCTTCGATGTGTTCTGTATAATACACAAGTGGCGTTTGAACAGTGTTGTCAATTTAAAATAGAGTTTAACGTTATAGTATACTAAAAAAGTTGATACTAAGAGAGATGTAGATGGCAACAAAAGAATTTTAATAATGGATAGCTTTACTTCTTCGATGTGTTCTGTATAATACACAAGTGGTGAGATGATGGCAGCGGGGTGTCTTAGAGTACTTATAATACTGTACTGTGGGCCGAATTGCTTGCCAAAAAACCTGAATGAATGAGTTGAAATAAAATTTTTAACTAGAAATGGCTGAAGTGTTTTTGAGGGGGATGGGTCGATGACAGAGGGGTGTCTTAGCATAGTTATAGTGTGATAGTGGGGGGCGAATTGCTAGCAAAAAACCCAAATGAATGAGTTGAAATAACATTTTTAACTAGAAATCTCTGAAAAAAATTTTTTGGGGGGAGATAGTGTGATGGCAGCCGGCTGTCATAGAGTAGTTATAGTGTGATAGTTTGGGGGGGGCGTATTGCTTACAAAAAACCCGAGTGGATGACTTGAAAATAAAATTGTTAACGAGAAATGGCTGAAAAGTGTTTTGGCGGAGATGGCTTGATGGCAGAAGGATGTCTTAGCGTAGTTATGGTGTGATAGTGGGGGGGGGGAATTGCTTGCGAAAAAACCCGAATGAATGAGTTGAAATAAACTTTTTAACTAGAAATGGATGAAAAGTGTTTTGGGGGAGATGGGGGCGATGGCAGAGGGGTGTCTTAGCGTAGTTATAGTGTGATAGTGGGGGGGGGGATGCTAGCTTAAAATCTGAGCTAATAAGGGTTTATGACCGTAAACTCTAGTTTTTTTTGTAAGAAAATTATGGAAAATACAATTCTCTGTTTCAAATGTGAAACTTAAGTCCATTTTGGATCGAAAAATAAAACTATTTCCGTAAAATCTGAGCTAATAAGGGTTTTTGACAATAAACTCTAGTTTTTTGTAAGAAAACTATGGAAAATACAATTCTTTGGCTTATAGGTGAAACTTAAGTCCAGTTATGGATCGAAAAATAAACTATTTCTGTAAAATCTGAGCTAATAAGGCTTTTTGACCGTAAACTCTAGTTTTTTGTAAGAAAATTATGGAAAATTCAATGCTCTGGTTCAAATTTGAAACTTAAGTCTATTTTTGGATCGAAAAATAAAACTATTTCCGTAAAATCTGAGCTAATTAGTGTTTTTGCCCTTAAACTCTCGTTTTTTGTAAGAAAATTATCGAAAATACAATTCTCTGGTTCAAATGTGAAACTTAAGTCCTTGCTCATAATGATGAGGACTGATGGTTCTAATTCAATATTTTTTCAAAAAACAAACTATTTTTTTTAACTTCGAAATTATTCAACTTTATTTATTTTTCATTTATTTATTTTTTTGTACGTATCTTAAAATGACAAAATATGCTTACGGCTCTAACAATTGAACTCTGTGATTGCTCAGAGACACGATGTGGCCTTCCCACTGGTATTCTATGTCCGGTTATCGACACTACTTAGTCTATTGCATGTATTAAATCAGTATTTTTTACGCAGTGGAACGATAAACACATAAGTCATATCTTTAAAAAAAAGTGAAGATGGAGCATTTTAATAAAGTGTGTTCACATGACAATGTTATTGTAGCATTGAATGCCGACAAGGAAAAGTATTTAAACTATGAAACAAGCACAAGTGGTAGCACTATTGGAAATGTATGCATGCATTGTCATGACAGTAAGGAATTAAATTTCTTTGGAATACCGAAAAAATTCAACTCTTATGTTGGTGGTTATACGAGATTGAGATTTCCAGAGATGATTGCACTCAAAGAGAATGCTAACATAAAAATAATCGTTGATGATAGAGGACAACTCCTTGCTACTGTTGCAGGTAACACATTACCTACTGATACTTCCAATCGTCAGCTTTCGGGTATTAGCATTCAACGGAAGGTTGAAAAAAGGAAGGCCTACTCTTCTACTAATATCGTAAACCATATCTTGTCTACGTGCCGAAACTGTTACCTGTGTAAAAAAAAATAATGTGATAATAGACAGTGAAATTGCCAGAAAAATAAAAAGGGCATTGGCAGAAAATATCACTATGGAATATAAAGATGAATCGATGAAAAACAAAGCACAAGCAATCGTTACTGCCATGGATCAAACAGTCAATGAACCAAATAATACCGAAGACGAAAAGCATATTGAGCCTGTTGATGATACACCAGTAAATATTGTGTATGACTCAAAAGGGAATAATGATTATTCTACGGATTACAAACTAAGAGAAGACAATAGCTACAATATCAAGAGAGAACATGGTGAACTATTTTATGGAAAAGATTCAAAATGTCCAAAGTTAATCATTGATATTGATAATGTATCATAATATATTTTTGTATTAATATTCTACATAGTATTATTTCATTAAAAATATATTATGCATTACATTGTTCTGTGTTCATTATTTTTAGTGTAAGCTAGCATATCAAACGTTTAGAATGTCTATTAAAACATCAGAGATGTAAGAAAAGGAATTTGCATGCATCTATTGCCAGACACATGGGATAAAATTGACAAAATATAGGTATTAGAATGAACAAATTCTTTATCAACATCCTTTGTTGGATATGTCATTATGTAATTATGAAAAAATTTTAAGTAAGTAAGTAAGTATCAAACTCTTTCTTGAATTCACCTCTTCGATACACAATACAGAAATTTAATTCAGCAAATTATGAAAAAAAATTGAACACATTCTTTATTAACATTCATTATCGATTGAAGTCACTTCCTAGACAGACAATACAGCAATTTCACAAAATCTCAGTATAAGAGTGATTAAATTCTATATCAACATCAATTTCTCGGATACATAGGAAAAAGTTGACAAAATCTAAGTGTTAGAGTGAATAAATTTTATTTATCAACATCTTTTGTCAGATACATCGGGTAAAATTGACAGAATCTTAGTGTCAGAGTGAATAAATTTTTTTTATCAATATCCTTTGTCAGATACATCAAATAATATTTACAAAATCTAAATTTCAGAATTAATAAATGCTTTAACAACATCCTTTATTGGATACGTCAGATAAAATCGACAAGATCTAAGTATCAGAATGACTAAATTCTATATCAGCATCCTTTTCTCGGATACATAGGATAAAATATCGGATAAAATTGACAAAATCTAAGTATGAGATTGATTAAATTCTATATCAACATCCCTTTCTCGGGTACATGGGATAAAATTGACAAAATCTAAGTATCAGAGTGAATAATTTATTTTTTATCAACATCTTTTATCAGTTACAACAATTATAATTAACTAAATTAAATATCAGAGTGAATAAATGCTATTTTAGCATCCTTTGTCGGATATGTTGAATAAAATTGACAAAATCTAAATATCAGAATGAATAAATGTTTTAACAACATCCTTTGTCGGATATGTTGGATAAAATTGACAGAATCTAAGTATCAGAATTATTAAATTCTATCTCAACATCCTTTTCTCGGATAGCCTACATGGGATAAAATCGACAAAATCTAAGTATCAGAGTGATTAAATTCATTATCAACATCCTTTGTCGGATGTGTCAGATAAAACTGACAGAATCTAAGTATCAGAGTGAATAAATGCTTTATCAACATCCTTGAAATGCATTATCAACACCATTTGTCGGCTATATCGGATAAAATTGACAAAATCTAACTATCAGATTTGTTAAATTCTGTATCAACATCCCTTTCTCGAATACTTGGGATAAACTTGGCAAAATCTAAGTATCAGCGTTATTAAATTCTATATCAAAATCCCTTTCTCAGATACATGTTATAAAATTGACACAATCTAAGTATTAGGTTGAATAAATGCTTTATCAATGTCCCTTAAATGCATTATCAACATCAAATGTCAGATACGTCGGATAAAATTGACAAAATCTAAGTACCAGAAAGAATAAATTCGTTTTCAAAGTTTTTATCGGATACATCAGATAACAGTCATAAAATCCAAGTTCTATTCATTTTGACTTCATGCGTCCTTACGTTGAATTTAGGTTAGACCGATTATAGATGGCACTACACTCGCTCAGACACACAGTCATAGTGAGAGAGATATTCAAAAAGTTGAGTTAATTTAAGTTCACTTAGAGTGGTTAGACATACATTGGAATGAGCAAACACCCGCCCAGACACACAGGCAAAAACAGTGAGAGAGATAAAACACATACATATACGTAGATTTAGACACAAAAACCGGGAAAGACATGGAGTGTACACCGCGACGGCGCATGTCGCGTGAGACATAGTGAGACGAGACATAGTGAGTGAGAGTTAGTGAGACGAGGTTACGTGCGCGCACGTAACCTCGTCTAAATTAACCTTCAAAAATGAAATCAAGCTATTTCGACTTTGCATGTCTCTCTCACTATGTATGCGCCGTCGCGGTGTACATACACTCCATGTCTTTCTCGTTTTTTTTTGTCTAAATCTACGTATTTGTATGTGTTTTTATCTCTCTCACTCTTTTTGCCTGTGCGTCTTGGCGGGTGTTTGCTCATTCTTTTCTTGCCATCTACATCTCTCTTAGTATCAACTTTTTAGTATACTATAACGTTAAACTCTATTTTAAATTGACAATACTGTTCAAACGCCACTTGTGTATTAAACAGAACACATCGAAGAAGTAAAGCTAGGTCAACTCATAAGACCATTTTATTATCGTTGACCATTTCCAAAGATTGATATTGTTCCAAATTTATAATAAATAAGCTATGAGTTAACAACTCCGAGGGGTTACCTTAACTGATAATCACCAATTCGCAAATGCTATACCCTTTTTTTCTCCACCTTCATACGATCCAATTCGCAAATGCTATACCCTTTTTTTCTCCACCTTCCTACGATCTAATTCGCAAATGTTATCTTGCTCTGTTTTTTCCCAATTATTCAATTAATATCGTTCGTATAGTCCAATTCGCAAATGCTAAACCCTTTTTTTCTCCACCTTCATACTATCCAATTCACAAATGTTATCTAGCCTTTTTTTCCCTATTATTTAATTAATATCGCTCGTATAGTCCAATTCGCAAATGCTAAACCCTTTTTTTTCGTCACCTTCATACGATCCAATTCGCAAATGCTATACCCTTTTTTCTCCACCTTCATACGATCCAATTCGCAAATATTATCTAGCTCTGTTTTTTTCCTATTATTCAATTAATATCGTTCGTATAGTCCAATTCGCAAACTCTAAACCCTTTTTTTCTCCACCTTCATACGATCCAATTCGCAATTGCTAAACCCTTTTTTTAGAGCTATGATCGCAATGAATGGTACTTGTTATCAGAAAAAATGTCAATTGCCAAAAAAAGAAAAAAAAAGAAAACTTGCCATGCTGAATGTGCTTCAAAAACCCATCTGGTTGAAAACATGTTTAACACTTTATAGGTAAAGGATTGCTCGGTTTTTACAATGTGCACGTGAAACTCTAGTGTATATTCTTGTAAATTTAAGAGATAAGACAAATTGCCCAATCACCCGTGAAAGTGCATTCCCTTTTTTTTTATAGCTATGATCGCAATGAATGCTACTTGTTATCAGAAAAAATGTCAAATGCCAAAAAAAAGAAAAAATAAAACACGCCTCGCTGAATGTGCTTCAAAAACCCATCTGGTTGAAAACGTGTTTGACCACTTTATAGGTTTGCCAGCTTTTTAAAATGTCCACGTGAAACTGTACTGCATATTCTTGTGTAATTCCATGTGTAATGGAAATATATAGCAACCAGTCTGATTGTCTTATACAATTTCGATTATACTCTCAAAACGTGTTTGACCACTTTTTAGGTAAAGGTTTGGTCGCTTTTTACAATGTGCACGTGAAACTGTAGTGTCTCAGGTGTAAGTTTCCATGTAAGTTTCAAAGTACTAGATAGGTTACTACTAGTTACTGCTGCAACCATGATAAAAGGTCAAAACCATGATAAAAAACACCCGATACCGATATGCCCAATAACGATACGTCGGATACCAATACTCCCGATAACGATACACCCGATACGCTCGATATCACGTACAGCCCTTTTCCCAGAGAGTATAGAGGGCCATATCATCGCCAAAATCATAGTTATTTGACCTTTGAACTATGCTAAACAAAATGGCTATCTCAAAATTTTGATCAGACGACTTTGGGGGGGGGGGGGCTTTGGGGAAAGGGGCATCTAACCTTGAATCTTTTTGGTCACTTAAAAAGTGCACTAAAAAATTTAATTTCCGTTTGAAAGAGCCATTAACCATCTGTGTAAGATGTTTGCTTGCCCTGGTAGAAAAAAAGGAGACACATCAGTGCTACCCATACAAAAAGGGATTTTCCTTGTTGTTCAAGGTCAAGGATTGTAATTATCTTATATAAAGTTTTTGACCATGCTAATTCCATTGGTGCAGTTTTTATTTGATCGGACGCCAGTTTTTAGGGATTTCAGGCTATTTTTCGAAAACACCATAAATTTGTGTTTGCAAAAAAACTTTTAGTTGTAAGATTAACCGAAGCAATAGTTACCATTCCTGAATCACTGTCATGTGGTAATTTTTTCTCACTAGGTAGTTTTTTTTCAAAACGCTCTTTACAATTTTCGGTTACTAATGGCAGTGGTTCGCTCTTCACTAGGATGCAGCTACGGCTGCAACCATGATACTAAGGGTAATAATAGCATTAAGCTTTCTTTGTTTCTGCATCGATGATAAACTTTAAAAATTGGCACCGCTTACCATCTTCTCGCCTAAGTTCAAGAATTTAATTAGAAACCTTTCGTTGAAATTCTTATCAAAAGTCTGAGATATGTTTCACCTAATAAAATGTCCTAAAATAAACATTGTTTGCTTCTTAGATGCAAAGGATAATGACATAATAGTAAGTAAATAAGTGATTTTTTCTTTGATTCCTATAAATGGTTTCAAAACTCTCTTCAAATTGCAGAATGAAAATTTAGCCACAATAAATTAACAGAAAAATGGAGATTTCCATCTTATTTCTGCTCTTGGATGCCTAGAGCTGCAGTAGAGTCGAGTTATATTTACTTCTTGATCGTGGACAACAATTAAAATTTGACAGAACTCACTATTCACTCAAACTGACATCACTCAAAATTGATTATTGTCATTATAATTTATTACGGTTCTTATAGTCAAATAAAATTGTTATTGGGATCAAATAAAATAAATGTCTGTTATTGGGACCAGGTATGAACGAAATTCCAAAGCTGCCAGTAGCAGAATTCGACAGAATTCCTAAGGCTGCCGACACCTTAGCATTACAGCTTGTGTTTTTTTCACAGCTTTATTTTTTAGCACAAATTTTTTTTATATGTAAAAATGGTATTTTTCAGACAAAATCTACCAACAAGTTTGAAAACTGCCAAGTAGCATTGCTAATTTTATAAGTATATTTGATTGAGAAAAAAACTCTAGCAATAAAACAGTGCGTTTATTATAAAACTAAACGATTGTTATATTAAGTAGTTGTATATCTTAAATTTGTAAATTTGCTCAGAAACCCTGTTGTTTAAATTTTAATTAATGTTTAAATTTTAGAGTTGCATTTTAGGATATGGCTCGATATATAGAAGGTTCTAAACGATAGGTTCTACTGTTAGGTTACCTTCATAAAATATGGATGATATCATAGAATAATTAATTCTTTTTCTTTAATTCTCAAACGTGGTTTCAAGGCTTCATTTACACTGTAGGATGGAACCTTGAAGTACACCCAAATTAATAGAAAATTTTAGATTTACTTTTTTTGCTCTAGAATACTAAGAGCAAAATTACTTTTAAACCCTCTTTATTTCTTGATTAACGATAAACTTAAGAGTTTACAACGCTTACTATTGAAGTAGCTAAACTTTTAATGTATCTCAAATTTGTTAATGCACTATAATTTAATTGGCTAGTAGAATTAGAATTGTAGTGTCCATTTAAAAGTGTATTTGATCAAGGAACAGTTCCAGTTACAAGAAAAAACATCCTCCTAATAGAATCAAAAGAAAGAATAAATAAGCTCTTTGTCTTCAATTAATGAAAGCAATCTCAGACCAAATGGATCTTTGAGGTACACAGAAGATTTTAGAAATATAGCAGAAACGTGGAAACTAGAACAAATCCAGCTTCCAGGCGGATATCTTACGAACTGTTTACGGAGAGAACTTTTTATGAGGTTTCTATAAAACTTATTTTTTGTGCTGCTTCTTCAAAGAATGCGGCTATATTATTTTTGTCATCCATATGTCATTACCAAGAAACTTTTTGCTCTCTGCTCATAGTACCAAAGTGCTGTATGCCATGGGACATAATAGACATGGACTGGTTCTATTGGATCATTAAATAAAAAAACAGTTTTTTTCAACTGAAAGGAAGGAGCAATATTGAAACTTAAAACCACCTGAAATTATTCCCTATATGGGGCGGTTCGCCCCCTAGTCAATACCTCGCTCTTTACGCTAAAGTTCGAATTTTGTTCGAATCACTAACCCCTGAATCACAAAGGCCGTTTAATTAGAATAGATAGTTCTTTTGAAAGTTAACTTTAGCGTAAAGAGCGAGGTAATGACTAGGGGGCGAACCCCCTCATATACGTAATATTCAGTTGAAAAAA